>JAOEGS010010006.1:21892-45018 GCA_025447755.1 Corythornis vintsioides
TTCAAGGGAGGCCTTAGCTTTCCTTGTTGCATCCCTGCATCCTTTGACAACCTCCCTATATTCTTCCCAGGTGGCCTTACCCTCTTTCCATTTTTTATATATTTCCCTCTTCAACTTAAGTTTTAGCAAGAGTTCCTTGCTCAACCATGCAGGTCTCCTTATTGACTTACTAGATTTCTTGCACTTTGGGATACACTGATCCTGAGCCTGGAGGAAATGGTGTTTGAATATTAGCCAGCTTGTTTGAGCCCCCTTGCCCTCCAGAGCCCCATCCCATGGGACTTTTCCAAGCAGTTCCCTGATGGATGATCAGGTAGTGAGGTGGATTGGGAACTGGTTGAAGGAAAGAAGACAGAGTTGTGGTCAATGTGATGGAGTCTAGTTGGAGGCCTGTAATTAGTGCGGTCCCACAGGTGTTGATGCTGGGACCAGTTCTGTTCAATATCAATGTTCATCAATGACCTGGCTGAGGGAACAGAGTGCACTGTCAGCAAGTATGCTGATAACACCAAACTGGGTGGAGTGCCTGACACACCAGAAGGCTGTGCTGCCTTCCAGAGAGACCTGGACAGGATGGAAGGCTGGGCAGGAAGAAATGCCCTGGTAAGGCCACATCCTAAGTATTGTGTCTAGTTCTGGGCTCACCAATTCAAGAGGGACATAGAATTGCTTGAGAGAGTCCAGCTCAGAGCCACAAAGATGATTAAGGGAGTGGAGCATCTGTCTTATGAGGAAAGGCTGAGAGAGCTGGGGCTCTTTAGCTTGGAAAAAAGGAGACTGAGGGGTGACCTCACCAATGTTTATAAATATATAAAGGGTGAGTGTCAGGAGGATGGAGCATCAGGCATCACTCTTCTCGTTGATGCCTGATGACAGAACAAGGGGCAATGGGTGGAAACTGTGGGATTGGAAGCTTCTTGTAAACATGAGGAGGATTTTTTTCACAGTGAGGGTGACGGAACACTGGAACAAACTGCCCAGGGGGGTTGTTGAGATATTCAAAACCCGCCTGAACATGTTCCTGTGTGATCTGGTCTAGATGATTTAGCTCTGGCATCGGGGTTGGAATAAAGGACCTTTTGAAGTCCCTTCCAGCCCCTGACATTCTATGATTCTATGAATCTATATATATTTCAAGAAGGGATGATTGCAGAAGAATACA
Source organism: Corythornis vintsioides (assembly GCA_025447755.1). Taxonomy (NCBI): domain Eukaryota; kingdom Metazoa; phylum Chordata; class Aves; order Coraciiformes; family Alcedinidae; genus Corythornis; species Corythornis vintsioides. The sequence continues at coordinate 23,055 of JAOEGS010010006.1, forward strand.
GAAGTGCTCTTCAGAGTTATGCTAAAGAAAACATCACTTGTGGAATGGCAAAAGTAGCACAATAGGTAAAAGAGAATCCATCCAGTAAAAGTGGAAATGGATGTAATGTATCACCATTTATATTCTGAAGCAGGCACTGAAGATGGACTGCCTGTTCTAGTACCTATACACCAGCTGAAGGCTAGTTTCTTCTCAGTGCAGTGTATCACTATTCAAGCAGCCACTGTAGGCATGAAATTACCTGGAAAATGAATCTACAAAGTGATTCCAATGCTGAGAGCTGCCTAAGAGACTTATTATACTGTAATAATATAAATACGTAAACATTACACACTAGAAGTCTTATTGATCCTTGCTACCAAACATGACATCATTATTAATAAAAATGTAATGAAATAGTTATAAATATGCAAAATAATAGCATATTAACCTAAATAACACCAACAAATTGTATAGCTTAGCATAAAATTGAAAACCACTAACCAAGCACTGTGTGGTTTGTTCATACTAGGAGCAGTCAGGAGTCATGCATAATGCAACAGTGCAACTGCTAACAACAGCCTCGTGAAGATAATTTAAGCTAGAGCTGGACAAACTCCAGGAAATCTGCCTAGAGAGTAAGAGCTAAGCTTTTACTCTCTTTTTAAGTGAAAAACCTCTGACTTGTTTGCTTCACTGTCCCAGGTGGGTCTTATTATAAGGTAAAGGAACATTTTAAAAGTTACAGAAGAGATAAACAGGTCATAAATAGACCAAATACACACACACACACATACATATCCACATATGTATATAAGACAAAAAGACAAAACACATAGCCTCTGCCAACAAAACAAAAAGACAGTAATCTACTAGATATGTCCCGACAGCTTAAAAAAATGAAAAAGAAAAAATAAAGAAAAAATGAGGAAAAAGAGGGAGTCTGTTGCAAAATGTTATTAATTAAATAAAAAGTATTGCACTGCAGAAAAGAGTCCAAAGGATTCCAGGCATCATAGCGAAGAAAGATTAGACTATAAATTACCAAACCTGTCATCATATTTTACCTCCCTCTAAAAACAGAATATATACAACCTATATAAATAACTTTATTATTATAAAAGCATTTCTTGTAATAATTAGGAGGACACATCATTAATGAGAGTGGATAGCATGCTGCAGTTCAAGCAGTAATAATAGGTTTAATGCAGAAATTACTTGTGGAGGTTCTGTTGCTCTAAGTTATGCAAGAGATCAGACTAGCTCCTCTCTTCTGGCATCAGAGTCTACAAAACTTGGACATTCTAGCTGACAGAGGCTTTTCCTCACCTTTCATCTATTTTTCCTTTTTGCAATGGTATGAGGGAAGAATCATCCCTGAATTCTTAAAAAATAACATTAGTCCTGACAATGTCTGAGTGAGTCAAGGACACAGTGGACAGTCTGAGTCCCTGGCCTGGGACAGTGCCCTCAGCAAGGCTGTGCTGTCCCATACCCAGAGATCTCACCAGCTGCTGGAAGAACCTGTCATCAGAGGCAGAACTGGCAAGAATGCCAGTTTTATTCAGCAACTTTAAGGGCTCAGAGGGCATATTTCAGTTTAATTCATTTTTTTTCTGTATCCAAAATATATTTGCTGAAATTTCCTTTTAATGAGAAATATGAAAGATTTACATTATTTACACAAGATGTGCAATCAACGGACACACACACACATGACCAACCTAAATATCTTGAAAATCCCAATTCCTGTGATTTAGTAGTAATTGGAATCTCAGCAAATTCTTAAAAAAAGTTTCTATTATTTGTTAACTGCTAATTGCCTAATAGCACTTGAAAGATACATAAGCCTTCCACTGATACTGGGATGAATTTAGAGTTTGTAATGAAGTCCCAAACTATATGAGATTTGGAGGAATTAATAATAAAATAATAAAGATTTAGTGTTAATTAGGATTTTTTCTTCTACCACTGCAATCCTCATCCCCTTCCTTGTAATAGGTTTAAGTGTTGATGAACCATCTGGAGAGCAAGTGTATATTCATGATTATTCCCTTAATACCATGGCTCTGAATTCCTACTATTCAATATTATTTTTATTTTATTCAGTGTTTGCAACTCTCACAATTTTATTGTGTTATTTGGGGTTCATGATACATCCTTAACAACTGAATCTGTAGGTATCAGAGATTTTCTTAACTATTTTTCCGATCTTTGTCATTCAGGAGGAGAGGACAAAAACCAAAACAAAATAACAAACAAACAAACAAAAACCCAAAACACACACCCTAAATTCTCAGAACCCAAAAGAAAAAATATTTTAGTAGTCCACAGAAAACTCTGTGGTTTTTTATCATAAAATTCAAAACACCCGAAGTTTCAGGATTGTTGGGAACATAGACAATAGATACACTGTTGTTTAACATTAGTCCCCAATGTTAAGCTCTAACTTTATATATATATACACACACCATGAAAGTGTGAGAAGGGTCAGCTATGGAACGAGACACAGAGATGTGAAAAGACTGAGCCTAAGAAGCTTGCCAGACCAGGAGCAAAGAGAGGCATAAAGCTCAAATCTAATACAGAAACCAAAGTCCATCCTGAGAACATGAAGACTTTTGGGGAGTTGAGGTCTTTTTTTTTTTTTTTTTTGACAAAACACCACTTTTCAGTTAGTATATTCATTTCATACTGATGTATGAAGGACATGAGTACTGATGCTTATCACTATTTGAGCATAGAGATCTTTTAGTTAAATGTTAGTGCTAAATTCTATCACTTTGGCTTCTTCCCAAGCAGTGACTCAGAAATGAAACTTATTTCATAGAAAATTTCACAGGTAGCAGGTGATATCCTGAACTGCAACAGTGTTTGATGTTTTTGGCTGTTCAGTGATTCTCATTCTTCCCAAAGCTCTTCTTAGTGGAGGTGGAAAGAAAAAGGAGAAGGAACGTATTACACATCCTTAGTGTTTCTGTTTAGCTTTACAAAAAATGCCATGGGCATCTTAGGTTTATGTGCAAACTGTATTCACAATATTCTCTACTCAGTCTTTCCTTAAAGTTCACACCATTTGCATTTTTGTGAGTCTTGCTCTGAATATAACAGACTGGAATAGTCTTACAGAAGGAACTAGAAAACTGTATCATAAAAGCAGGAGTGAAGAACTCCTTATTTATTCTTCTTGAGAAACCAAGAGATATTCAACAAAAGGTTCAGAAATACACTACGAATACATAACATATTTCAAAGTACATCTATGTGAAACTCCTTGCTAAAGGAGATGAATGGATACCAAGAATAAATTGAGATTCAGGGACGGATTGTGCCTTTCCCCAGCCTATTTGAACATGAAAATTGGCATTGAACTGCTGGTCATAATTGGGCTCCTAAAATCTGTCATGCTGAAGACCCCTAGTACCCTTACCCCCAGGACATATGTCAGCTCAGGCTGTCACCCACCAGTTTCATTCAAAGGATGGACTTGAGTTTATCTTCAGGAAGCTGTGGAGAAAATCCACACAGATGATTTTGGAAGGAATAGGAGCAAATACACATAAGGTCAAAAGGTGGTAAGGAGTCAGGAAGGAACTTGTACAGAAGAAGGTATTTTTGTTTCACTGACTTTTTGAGCTACTCTGGGTAACTAGAGCAGATGGACCATGCATCTGACCTGATACTGACATCCCTATGTTTCTAAATGCTGAAGTGACATTTGAAAGAAAAACATGTTACATTTCCTCTATGAAATTATTCAATTTATTAGCTTTTAGGCTCCAGTGTCCTTCTAAGTGACAAGTATGAATATAATACAAAAGCATGGCATGCATTTCTCTGTGAGTTGACATTATACCTGGAAGATCACTCTATCAAGATGTAAGGGTTCAGTGTTTGCAGATGGGTACCAAGATGACTTCACCTTTTCTCCATCAACCTTTCCACATAACATATCACAGGTATTCATCATGATTACCACATCTAAGACAGGGATTGCAACACTTTCAACAGTAAGTTTAGTAGAAATGCTCATTTCCTCTAAATCACGGGCAATTGCCAAGGAATACAGCACTGGAAAATGGTGAGTTTTTACCTTGCATAGAACAGAGATGGCACATATTATCATGCTACTGGAATTTTTATATCATGAAAACTAAGCTGAAAAGGATTAACATTTTACCCTTATTGTTACAGCCAATAATGCCCATAAGATAACCATATACATACACACATATGAGTGCATATGTATATGTGAGTATATATATGTATAAGCTCATGACTGTGATTGTCTTCTGTGCTTTTAAAAAGAGCATATCCTTGAGAGGGCAAAAAAGATTTCATTATAGCAAGGTCTTCAGCATTAGACAGTGAAGCATTGTGATATTTTGAAGCCCTTTCAATGATGGAAGAAAACATACATTAATATATTATTCTGTGCCACAGAGTTTATCTTATTGGATTTCAGGGCATAAAAGGAACATTTTGCAATAAGCACAGATCTATTTCAGCATCAGTGAACATGGACACTGCTGATAGTTAAGGCTAAGTCTTGCTATTGTTTTCATTAGGAGTTGCAGTAATATCTCTTAGACACATTAAATCCTGCATTTTAAACACAGTCTAGTTCAGCAAGGCCTACCTATGTACAGTGGAGGTAGTGGATAATGAAACATCTGAGCAAAGAACTTACTCCGAGTGACAAATAACTGTTTCTTGTGTATTTCCTTAATTCATTTGTTATTGAGATAATGTATATGGACTATGCATTTCACTTGGAGACATCATGGCATTTGATTTTTTTTTTCCCACAAAAAAGTCTTATGAAATTTGTCAAGATGAAGTTGGGCAAAATGTAGACTACCGCTTGGGATGAAGCATTTACTTTATTTCTGCACTGAAAATTGTAAAGCCACTCTTTAAAGGAGAAGAATAAAAATAGTACTAGCAACACTACACATGGCAAGTGTGCATTTTAAATACAGTGCAAAACCTTTCAAGCCTCTTGCAAAAACAACATTGCTGCAAACAGACAATCATTAGTACTGTAACTATGGTTTGTACACTAAAATGTTCTCTAACCACATGGGGCTTCCTTTTAATAGAAAAGGAGTATTAATGTTTTTTTACAGTCTTTGAACCTAGCAAGGATCAAGAGAGATGATCCCTAGAGCAGCAGGATATGATGCAATGGGTACCAAGAAAGAAAGGGTCAACATGTTTTCTATTAATGGCTTTTGGAATGTGGTAAAAAGAATCAAAAAAAAAAAAAAAAAAAAAAGGAAGAACAAGCTCCTTCCTCCACCTCTGCAATTGCAGAGGGAAGAGAGGTCTGTCTGGTGGTTTTCCCTCTACCACAAAAGAGTCTTTTAAAGACTGACAATTAAAGCCCAATCAAGACTGCATCAGCATTGCTAATAACTGATGTCCAGAGGGATGTTCTCTCAACTGTGAACTTGCCTCTGTATCTTTGCTCTGCTCCTCTACTCTACCTCTGAGAAAAGCAGTTGGCACTTGTCCCCACAATGCTTGTAGTAAATCAGGACTTAAGCAGACCCTCCATGATTCCACAGAGACAGACAGGCTTTTGTTCTTCAGTCTGTCTACTAAGGATCAGTAAAAGCTGGCACAGGGAAAAGTTCAAGTATGCTCATCAATAATTCTGTTAGCTTTACCAGTGGTATTCACTAAACTTTACCCTTAGTATACTTTATCAGCTTGATGCAGAGCCTCTTTGGAAAACTAGCAGCCTTCTTGCCCTCTCCCAGATTACTTCCCCCTCTTGCCCCCATGCCTTCTTGGGCTTCCCCAATCCCATTCCCCATGACTTCTAACTCTCAAGCTGCCTCTAGCACCACTCTTCATATAAGCCTGCACTGAAATTCCTTACTGTCTAGTAATCTCAAAGACACTGCACTACATGTTTCTAATGAACTGGTACAGAGTGTTAAGGTCAAAGGCACATTGTACAGTAACATGATTGGTTTTATTCCTTTGTTTATATCCTAAAAAAATGTGGAAATTAACTTTCAGCTCAATTCTCTCCTGCATTTTTCAAGCCTGCTTTGCAATATTTCTAGAGGACTCTTGAACACCTTACAGGCACCTGAGGTCTTGAGATCCAATAGTCTTAACACTGCTGCAACTTTTGGCACCCAATTTACTGCTGCTTAGAAAGCCAGGTGTATACAGCCTTACACTTACCTTTCCCACTGTCTTCACAAGCCAGATTTGATGCATGGCCCTTGTGCAAGCTCTGCTGCTGCGTGAGGATGAGACTGCTCCAAAAAATGTGCAAAGGTGCAGCAGTAGTAATGCTGTTCCTCAGAGAGGATGAGCTAGAAATCATAAAATCATAGAATCAGTTCAGTTGGAAAAGACCTTTAAGATTATTGAGTCCAACCATTAAACAAACACTGCCCAAACCCACCACTAAACCATGTCCCTATGCACCTCATCCACATGTCTTTTAAATGCTTCCAAGAGATGGTGACTCCGTCACCTCCCTGGGAAGCCTGTACCACAACAACCCTTTCACTGAATAAGTTTTTCCTCATGTCCAATTTAAAAGGAGTTGAGGACAGGCACTGTACAGGCAATGCTATTCCTGCCAGGGCACACTCCTGCATGGCTTGAGCACCTGGGGATAGCAACCAGGATGAGTGACCATGGGCTGGGCAGAACTAGCACTCCTGAGCCACAGGCAGGACTAGGGGAGACACCGTGCTGGCAGGTAAGGTCCATCAGCCAGGATGGTGGTGTCCTCAGGGCCCTGACAAAGTGGTCTGGTTCTCTCTATTTTCAGTCCTTCCCTGCCTGCAGAATAAAGTTGTCTTTCACCAGCTTTCCTTTGTGCCAGTTGAGCCATACTGGCCACTCACAGCAACTCTGACCTGTTCCAATTTTCACTTACTCTCTGAATCATGAAGGCAGCCACATGAACTTATCTACATGTCTAGACTGAAATTAGTCACAAGTATATGCTTTATTTACCTCATTGCTTCTGCCTATTAACAAGGCTTTGCTTACAGGTAGTTGAACCACATATGCAAACCCTATGATGCCATTGGCAAACCAGGAGGGGGCAAACTCACTCTCTCATGTCTTTATGCTTCAGAAAGTCTGCAAGACAAAAGTAAAGCCATCCAGAGCTAAATACATTCACCTTCCAAGCCCCAGACTCCTGAAAAGATATTTGTGTCCCTTTATGAAGCAGCCTTAGTGGCTAGTATGTTGTTATGCTATTGATATAGGTCATGTGATAGATTAGCCATCTACCTCAGTATAGAAACCCACTGCACCACAGATGCACAGTGAGTATATCATCATTCCTGTAGTAATACATTAGCATTCCCCTTTAAGCAGTAGTGTTGTGTTATTCCCATTTTTCATATCACACATCCTGAAAGCATTTCTTTACTGCTGGGAAAAAATAAAAGACACTAGTATTACAATGCATGCTTATTTTCAGGCACCTGCAAAATCTGATGTTTTGACATTAAAAGTCTCTGGCAATCATTTAGTCATTTCACAAAGACTGAATCAGCACTGTCAAAGATTTATTGTTTTAAGACCTTCCTATCAGACACCCATTCACTCTGCCAAGCAGCATCTTTTGATAATTCAGTTCAGATTCTCAGCACTGCTGCTGTCACCGCTTTTCTTACATTTTAAGTACAATCAATAGCTCTATGGACAAAAATTAAATCATTTAATGGATTCTGGTTGAGTTGATTTGGGCCACAGGGTTGCCCAATACTTCTGGCAGCCAACATTTTTTCATATTCCTATATTGTCATAATAATTCATATTTCCACTTGGTCGCCTGTTATACTGCAAGATGTGGGCTCACTAGATGATTGTATAGAGTCATGAGAAAAGCCTCTGATACATCTGGTGAAAGCCAGAGAGGTTTCTTTTTGCCTTCTTGGTTACTACAGCTAGCAGTCAGATTTGTTTGTCTAAGCATGCTCATTCCCTTCTCTGGAGAGGATCATGCCTGTTCTACAAGCATGCACATTCTTACTTTCTCAGTATAAGCCTTGATATGCTATATAATCCTATGATAGAGTACATAGACCTTAGTTTTCATGCCTTAGCTCACATAGAAAATACATATTTGCAAACAACTACTGCTTTATGAGGAAAGGAAAGGCTGCAGCTATTTCTGCTCCTGACCAGTAAAAACTGAGTTTTAATCATGATAATGTAGTTATAGTCATGATAAGCAGAATTACCCCAAGTTCCCTGGATCCTAGCAGAGTATGCACTCCAGGGTGTTGAAACAGATGCCTGGAATTTATGGTTGGAATTTGATTGGAGGAAATTAGAATATGACCATTCCCAGCCGTGTAAATTCACCAGATCATCCATGGGTCTGCTGTAAATGAACCAATGAAACAGGAGTCATCTGGCTTATCAGAATACAATGGTGATTTAAAGACCTCTATCTTCTGGTATAGTTCTCTGGTGAAACCAAAGATCAATATTTCTCTCTTGTATCTTAAGGGAAAAAAAACAAACCAAACCAAAACTGGAAATCTGATTGACAGTAGGTTTTATGAATATTAAGAAAAATAAGTAATTTACATCCTTTAATACACTGAGAGCTCTTGATCTAAATGGAATATGTGAAAATGCCCATGCAGCTAAGGTAAGCAAGATTCTTGCCAGAGTAGCAAAAAGCTGCTTTTCAACACATTTCCTTACCAGGATTCTGGTTGTACAACTTATGTCTCCTTTATGTTGTCAGAAAGCCTGTGACAAGCTAAGGTAGAAACACCTGGGAAAGTATTATAGTTGCATAAAATAATGTAAATACACAGTTGAAGCCAATGAGTGATGAATCCAGCTGTTAATGGGGTAAATATTATAGTACACTAGAAATATGTAGTTGTAAGCATGCTTATCACACTATGCATAATCAGGGATATTTTTACAATGTTTTATTTACTTGATAGCATGCAACGGTTTGGAGTAAATAGGATTTTTAATCTGTTTCTAATTGGCATGTTATACTTCTGAATCAGGAATAAAAGGAATTAATAAATGTTACAAAAATTGGATTGAATAGAAGATAAATTAGAATAGAACCATTGTAGTCCTTCGAGTAAGTATTTAGAAATTAAATTATAAATAGATCTGAAATGTTAATCATTAACAGGCTATAACAGCTTGCAGTGCATCATTACCTGCTCGGGCAGGGGGGTTGGACTAGATGATCTTCTAGGTCCCTTCCAACCCCTAATATCTATGAATCTATGAATTACAATTTGTCACGTAAATCCATATTTAGACATGGAATAAAAGTTGCGGAGAGGAAGGGGAAGTGTGCTGCGTATGGGCAGTCATAGCTGTCGCAGAACATCGACTTTCCTTGATAATTTCACAGTCTACTCAAATCCTGAACAAAGGTAAACACCAAAAAAAATCTCTAAATGGTCAACACAATTTCCTTTTAGAAAAGTGCTCCTTGAATAACTTATGAAGACGAGTGAAAAATGCCAGATTAGATCACGATCAATAGAAGAAGTCAAATGTACTCAGTGATGCAATGCTCCATATATCTTTGGTGCATCTTATTACCAGTCTCAATGAACCCAGCTATCTAGTCTATCTCTGAGGAGCCTTCATGAGCCACTTAAGTGTCACTTCCTATGGTTTACAGAGAAGTAACAAAGATATACAAAGATAGATCCTTTAATAATTTTGGCAGCTAAATCTCTCCATCTCCACACAGTGCCCACTCAATTTCCATCTTATCATAAAAGTCCACATGCTACTGTTATTCCCAATCCCAAAAGAAGACCCTGGGTGGGCAGTGTATGCTCTCAGCACAGACAATCCAAGCAGTGGCCCCCAGAACAGGTAGCTGTGGCACAGGGCCAAAAGCAGAGGATCATCCTTTCATTGCAAGGCAGCTCTGCACAAATAAGAGAAAAAATATTCCCTCCTGTCTCTGTAACTCAGAATCTTGGTAGCACAAGGCAGGAAGTTAATACTATGATGCCCTGATTCTGATGCAATGTAAAGGGCAGCAGATAAGAAACCACTAAGTGCAAAAGAAAAAGAAGGGTTTTTTTACTTATTACAAACTTCAATAGTTTTATTGAAAGCCTCTTGATATTTGATGTCACAGACTGCTGGGTACAACAATTAAACCTTCTTAGGTAATGTCTTCAGTCTTGCACCCCTGTAGTTGTGGAGGCAACCATCCAAACACAGATCCCAAAGGGTTGGGTTTGGGTTTTTTTTAATATACAGACCTTTATACACCTGACTGTTAAAGCAAACCCTTGATTTGTTTATAAACTGACTAGGTAGTTACATCACTATTGTCTCACATTCTTTTTATTTATGGGTTATGCTATTATGGCTTTGATAGAAGCTAACAAAATCTTCTCTATTGACAATCAGCATAATGGCCATTCCCTTACTGATTGTTGTCTATCAAAATGAGGACTCAGCTCCAACTGTTTTGGTACCAATAAAACAGTAAACGTTCATTGCTTCATATCTTAGTATTGTATGAAGATATACCTCCTGTTCAGGCCAACAATTTGGATACAGCTCAAAAGACGAGAAATAGTAAAGGAGATACATGAAATTACATCTGCTGCCAAGCATCATTTTAAGCTTTCAAAGTCAGAACAGAAATCTTGAAAATACTTACTTTCCAGCTACCCCTAGAATTAGCTACAGTTCAAAACAATGTAATTTATTATTGACACAGACCCATAGGTGTCTGCAGCAAAACGCATGTCAAATACATGGAGGGCATCCCAACACTCACCCTATGCTACTCACATATATAGTAAGATTCACCTATCTCACATACTGAGCTTCATTTCAGATCTGATTATTACATCCCAACTGCTCCACAGCTGCTGTCCAGAAGGTGAAGAACGGAGCTCACATCTATCCTCTAGCTGAAGAGATTTGATCACACTTCTTCTCTACAGTGCCCTAGCTGCTAGAACATAGACAATTCAATGTATAAAAGAATCTAAGAGATAGCTGTCTCCTACATGGGCTAACTGTGTAGTTAACTGAAAAGAAGGGGGAAAGTGAGAGAAGCTGTGACTCTCTAGGCCTTGCTGAACTGAATGTTCCAGAAAATGGAAAAGTGTTCACGCGTTGTGCTGAGTGCCCTTGTCACTAGGGCTGGTACTGTGTAAATCAACAAAGATATTGCTCCATACCAAGCTGAAGCACATTGGTTGGACAGATCGAGAGTTTTGTTTCTATAGCATCACACTGCTACTTGCAGGATCATTCTACTGCATTCAAATCCTCTCACGCAGTGGGAGAAGCTAAATGTTGATCTTTGTCACTTAAAGAGACTATGCTACTTGTCATGCCATCAGCTAAAAAGGACATGCTGCTCCTGTTAGCCATGGTTTACAACCAGCCAGTTTTTGAGAGTGCCTTTGAAATCAAAACCCTGTGTCTCAGAAATTACAAGACACTAACCAAGTAAACAGGCCTGAGAAAAGGGCTTGCCCATTCAGTGATGTCAAGTAAAGCACTTCTGCACAGGCTGCAGAGCAAATGTGAGTTTTACTGGCAGGAAGTTTGCTTTCTATGTTCTTTAAATACCTCCAAGTAGAAGAAGCTGCAATCATTTAAGATACTATAGACATTGGATCTAGGAGACAACCATAGCATTTTTAGGAGAAATAGGCCATTTATGAGTCACCCCTAAGTGACTATGGATGCCACTAAAAAGCATTAAAACATCAGAGTCCCTCTGTGGATCCTGCCCTGAAGCAATAAACACTCTTTCAATTCCTTCCACTCCTGAGCCTCCCAGGGGGACACGGCAATTATTTACAAAGTCAATTGGCCCATGACAGGGAGGATTTTTTAAATATTCTTTCTCATTCCCAGCTCCACTCTTGTGTCTTTCTTCACTCTGCTGCCTAAATAATATACAACAGGCATATTTAAGTTCACCATTCCCCATGGGGAACTTTAGCAATTAACTTGCTGTCCTGGTGTGTGGACGAGGAAATTGGGAATGGACAAACAATTGAGTTGTATTTATTGTGAGCAACTCCTGCAAAGTTGAAAAAAAATGTATTATTAGTAATAAAGAATAAAATCAAATTAAAAAAAAAAAAAAACAGAGAAAAAGAAAACCTACTTCAGTAAGAAAGATAGATTTTAAGACGTCTGATGTAGCCTTAAGCCAGGTCTTCATGTTGATTTCACTGGTGGTAACTTAGCTGACTTTAGTTATTAACAGAGATTTTGCCTTCAGAGGAGCTGTTTCAATTTTGCCTACCTGTAGATCTGTGGTCCTGTTTGTAGTATGTAAGTTTTAAAGAGCCATATCCAGGAATCTATCTCTGCAATGTTCTGCTTGTGAATTTCTCTATCATGAAAGAAAGCAGCAATATTAAACAAGGGAAGGTTATTGTAATATCCCCAATGTATGTGATCTCATTTTATCAGAGGCTGAACATTTTCTTTCTGCTTTTTATTTCATTTTATGGCTCCTAGCTGATGAAAACTTTCATGTCTGGTCTTACTGTTGGTTCAGCAGCTCCAAAACTCAAGATGCAAGGTTTGTGTTTCCTTAGAAGGCTACATGCTGTGCTTCTAATAGAAATACCTCATTCTTGCTCACTCTGACAGGAATATTTAAATTCATCCATCACTGACAAAGCTCAAATCAAATCAGATATTAATCAAAGGCTTCATTTTTTTTTCTCTTTTAATTTGAAAGAGCTACAACAATAGAATACATTCAGCAAGAAAAAAAATCAGTCCTGTTGAAGAAAAGGCACATCAAAAATACTGAAGAGGTTTTTGCCAAAGGCAGTGCCCACATTACTCCCTTCTACTCTATTATATCTCCTACCTTCCTCCATTGCATGAATTAATTTGAGGTTTAGAAGGGCTGCCCCGGAGGACATATAATTTCCTGGCTTTTATAAGAGAACAGAGAAAGCACCAGTGGCACACCTAAAACTGACCCAGAAAACATAGCAAAAGACATACTTGTAGAAAGATATCCAGTGTCGTAAAGCTCCAGATTCCCCAAAAGCCTGTGTTGTTCACTAGAGTTATTATGGATGTTAGTCCCTCTAGCAGGGGAAGTTACAAAATAATACTGTATCTCGTCCCTAAAATATAAAAGTAGTTTTCTCTCAGTCCCCTGTATTTGTACAGAGCCCCAGCCTTGGACTGACACGGCAGAAGCAGCAGCTCTGCCTAACAAGGGTGTTGGTCTGGAAGTCTTTCTCCTTACTGGGCAAAAGATGGAGAATGATAGCACAAGTGTTTACATCCAAATACATGTACACACACAATTACACAGACAGAATGTTTTTGCTTGAGTGCTCCACAGCCTCCCCGCCCCCTCACCTCCCCTCATTTTCTACTGGTTAATCAAGAAATCATTCCTAAGAGTGCATTGTATTCTATCCTGCTGCTTGGATTAGTAGACAACACTACTATGAGAAAGATGCAGTTTTCGATGCCCATCATTTTACCATGTAGTCAGGGACAACAAAAAGATCAGAAGGTAAAAATATGCCTTGCACACACACAGACACTGATCCAAAGTTTTCACTTCTCCTCACCAGTGGTAGGTGAAGGTGCTAGGTGCTCCAGCCCTAAATAAATGATCCCATTGTTATATTTTTATTTGAAAAAAGGCCAGCTGAGAGTGCCGAAGGGTACTCACACAGGTTTCCCCTCCCACATTTCTTCCAGGGTGATTCATAATTTCATTTCACACTTGTGATTTGCATAAACTATTCAGCATCCCAGACTCTGCTTCTCTTAATGGTTCAGCACAATTTCTTTGTAAAGTGATATACATTGCATATCATTTTTCATACAGGAATTAAGATGAGAGGCTTTATAATATACTATGAAGTCAACCCTTTGTTTGTATTTATCAGCACAGTTCCTTTGATATCAAAAACCTGCGTCATTTACTGACTGAATATCTGGTCATATTTGAAACTCATGCAAAGCTTAGTGCTGATAGCAGTAGAGCAGTTTTAAGTAATAAACATGATATGGGAAAAAAAAAATGGATGTGTTTAAAAACTTTTATAATGAGGGTCTAGAACTCCCTTGTACTACTTTTATCTGACTATAAACATGCATCACTTCAATATACACAGTGAGATGGATATGTACTGCATCTGGGACAGGCTTTCTCTTCAGATGAGTAGCAGAGAATCTAAGCTTTATTTAGAACAGTTTTTTTAGCAAATCTTAGACAACAGTTTCAGACAGGTTTTGATGTCCAGATTACAATAGCAAGTTGTAAAAAGAGCTACATCTTATTTCTTGGGACAGTATTTTAAAGTGAAGGCAACATGATTTAGTAGCTCTTATATATTCAAGTGAGAGATTCAGGTTTCAGCTACAAGAATATTTCTTAGGAAAAAAAAAATGTAGAAAGGAAACACAGACAAGGAAGCATACAATCTGGATTCATAGGCAGGGTATTAAAAAAATTACACATACCAATATAAAACTGGACATAAACTTTTCTTTTCTTAGAGTGAAACATGTCTTGTCAAGCTGTCCATGTCAGAAAAGTCCCCCTGTCCTCCTCAAGGAACACTTGCACTTCATCTCCTAGTCAGATGATGACAGTTATGCTCCAGATATTCCTCTCATGGGAAAGTATATTTTTAGTTGTGTTTTAGCAGAATCAGTATCTCATTCTCAACCAACTCTCTGCACTTAACATCAACAGAGATATGAGAATCTACAGTTCACAGTCTCAGCAATTCTAGGGCAAAAGCAACAGCTTTTCGTGAAAGACCTCTTGTGCATTTGACTGTTTTTCTGGGAAAAGTGTGCTATGAGAAGCTAGAGCAGTTAATTCCCACTTTCAGCTTTGCAAGAATACCTGGACAGAAATAGAGATCTTTGAGACAGGTAGACAGGAGTGATACTTACAAATACTGCATTTCAAAACCATGCATCAAATTAGTAATTCATAGAAGTGAGCCCTGAATGGGATCAAAGGACCACACAGGACCAACATGAATCATCTTCTCACTCCCCAGGCTTGTTCTTTGCCCAGCCAGCTCATGGCTTCCTGCACCATGTGACATGAGCTTGGGGTTCTGCAGAATGAAATGGTGAGATATCCAAAGGGTGATGGATGAAGCAAAGGCTAAATGGAAGGCCATGGCATAAGCAGTTTTCAGCTGCTGATGAGCTTTGAAAGACATGCAAAACTACCACTGTTTTTCAAATGAGGCTCACCTCCAAAGATATTGGTAATTGTTGATGGAAGACAGACTAATGAACTAGAACATTCATAGCTATACACTTACAGAGTGTCACTAGACACTGGCTCTCACTAATTCAACTCTGTGCAAGGCATAGGTTGTTACCTCAGCACCAGCTGTACAGATCAAATGTGCTGAAGAGCCTCTGCTCTTCTTCCCAGGACAGGCCTCAGGGGTTTGGTACATTAGTCCATGGGGTCTTGAGGAAGAGAAGCTGTTCTACCACTGACAGGC
The DNA here is from genome assembly GCA_025447755.1 of Corythornis vintsioides. Taxonomy (NCBI): domain Eukaryota; kingdom Metazoa; phylum Chordata; class Aves; order Coraciiformes; family Alcedinidae; genus Corythornis; species Corythornis vintsioides. Next base: position 38,534 of record JAOEGS010010006.1, read on the forward strand.
ACTCATTCTTGTGCATGATGCAAAAACCTCTATCAGTACCCATAACCAGTCCTTTCCTTGTGTTAGTCTTATTCTAGTTTCCAGAGTACTCTTCAGCCTCAGCAATCTTTTTAGACAGCCATGCTTTGCTGAAAATTGCCGTAAACAAACCTTTATGTTGATGTAGGTTGACATTAAGATGTAAAGGATATGAACCAATATCCATGCATAATTTCTATATTTTCTCAGAGAAAAATAGTTTCCTGTCTTTCTTCAGCTCCTTCCCTCTTGTTCATCCTTTCCCAAATCAAATACACAAATTTATCATTGACTGTTCTTCAGGGTATTAATGATTCCAGCAAAGCACTGCACTGACAGGCACGCTGTGCAGACATATTCAAAGATTTCCCAAAATGGCAGTGCTGAGGATATTTTTAAAGGAGGGATGTGACCTGTGAGGTCAGACATGCCAGACTGCAATTTGGTACCGTGCTGAAGGACCACTAAAAGCACAACCTTTCTTCTCATTATTTTTGTATTCAAATTAACCCAAGACAAAGACAGCATGATTAATGGTGAAACATTTTAGTGATGTACATTGCTGACAAATTTGTATGATGTCCTAAGGCTGTCTTTCTCTTCATTAAAAAGGGACCCAAGAGCTGTTTGGGCAAGAGGTCCACATTAAAAAAAAAAAATTAAAAAAAAAAATTAAAAAATCATAGACTATGAAGAAAGACAAACTTCCCTTGGAACATGGTATAAATGTGTTTCCAAATGCAAAGTTGAATATAATAGCATAATTTCCATTTAGTAAGTTTTATTTTTATTTTCTTGACCTCTCAGGAAAATACTGAGCCATTCAGAGCACTCACCAATGAGAAACAATAGAGGACAGATTCTATCATTTATATGCTGTGTTTTGTACTGGACTCCTCAAATCTACAGAAGAAATACTTCTTTACGCAGGATTTGATAAATTAGGTGTGCATACTTTGTAAATTATATCAGACCTTCATCCTCTAGCACAGATTTTGTTGGTGGTGGTGGTTTTACTTATTTATGGAAAAAACCAATAATATCTAAAAAAACCCCACCACTTCCTATTGGAATGCAGTGATAATTATGTTAGACTCTTAAATGAGCTTTGTACAAGTGAAAGTCAACTGGCTTTACTGTTGCTAAAGTGAACTGTGAGTGAGAGATCTATAGAAATACACATTTCAGTACTATCAGTCGATTAAGCAATCTCATTGTTCAAACACTGCTAAATGCCTTGCAGTTATGAGATTTTAAACATCAATACTGTTTTTAAAAGTCAGTATATTACTTTCTCCTCTGGAAGTTTATTGCAGTCTATCTACACTGGAATTAGAGGACTCCTGCTGAGCAGTAAATGCATTGAGACTGAGTATCATGAAAGAGATCAAGCAGTTCAAGTCAGCTAGTGAGCCCAGTCATCATGAATGATTCTTGTGCTGGATAGGAGACCTCCAAACTCTTTGCTGGTGTGTCCAAATGAGGACAGCTATGGATACGTAGAGTCAAGGTGACAGTGAGGCAGAACACAGTTTCTTTTAGAAAAAGGTGTTAAAGGGGCTCAATAATTCAAAATACTTTTATGTATCTATGTAAATGTCCATGGGAAAACTATATGGTCCAGCCTCTGGATTATCACACAGTACTAAGAGGGTTCTACACATTAAATTAATTGTTGGTTCACTAAAAATTAATAAAATATTTCCCTAGCACTTTAGTCAGCTTGCCAGAGGGTATCATTGAATCAACAGTCTTGGCTGAATTTTTAATAATTTCATGATCTCTGAAGGTATTGCAGGAGGTAAGATAAGCCTTCAAAGGTCCTCTTAGCTAGTCGTTATTAGGAGATAGATTAGGAAAAAGACTGCAATGGATTCTTCACTTTGATACTTTGATATAAATAAGGAATAAAACACTGAAGTGCAAAACCAATGCAAAAATCTAAATCAGTTTTGGTGCTCCTTAAAACTGCATTGACAACTCTTAAATATATGGCAACATTTTCCTTTATGTTCCCTTTTTGTAGCCAGTTCTTATATTTACTGCATCATTTTTCCAGGTTTGTTGTCATAGTCTCAGCAATTTACAAGAACAGTTTTTAAAATCATGAATACAGACAGCAGTTAAAGGAGCTGGACAAAGAAGGAATAAAAAATGAAGGAGAAGTAGAGCTCTGTCATTGACAACAAGGGTGAGGGAAGGGTCTGGGATGCAATTGGTACATACTGTGATTCCTTTTGTGCCTTCTGTGGGTTTAGGCAATTATCTATTGCTAATGAGAACCACAAAGAGAATTCAAATTCATTTTGGGGACAATTTCAAGATTTTAACAGATTTATCCCAAGGAAAAAAGATCCCAAAGCTTCAGAATTGTCACCCAAATAAAATTCTGAAAGGAATTTGTTTTTTCCTCATTCTGTATTCTTACTTTAAATGAGAAGTAATTTCAAACAGAGAAATGAAAATGTTGTGCTTAAAAGAACAACACTGCAGTATTATGAAGATACTCGCCCCTTTATTGGGGAAAATAATCAGATATATTAATTTGAAAGAAAGGTATTTTCCAAGGCAAAATGGTCTGTCAACCTTTTCTTTAACATAGTTTATTAAATTATAATAAATAAATAAATTAAAAGTAACACTTGTTACTTCAAGTGAAAGTGGAACACCTAGAATATCCACTGTCATGAAATCAGACTGAAGTATTGTTTGTTCCTAAGTTCAATACTCAGTGCATTCTTGTTCAGAACTGTTCTGGAGAATAGAAGCACGTCTGGCAGAAAACAAAACAAAACAACAACAAAAACCCAACAAAACCAAACACAAAACAAAACCCAACAAATTTACGAAAATCAAGTAAAAATAGTGAACCTGTTACATTTCAGACCTTTTGAGGCAGTAGACAATATGGTAGCTGGTATTTATTCTTAGTGGACAAACATGGTATGTTAATGGACTGAGGTTGTTCATTGACAGATGGGTTTCACCACTCCTGCCCTGTGGTACCTACAGTGGTTGATATCCACGGAGCAAATCTGTATTACTCTGCAAAGCCTGTGATTGATGTGAACCTCAGGCATTGTGCCCTTTCAGAGAACAATTGAGCATACATATAAAAACTCAGGATACTAAATTTCTGAAGGAACTTGTCTTTTAGGCTCTAGTCATGATGTGTGGGCAGAGTGTGTTGGCCGAGCCAATGACTTCAGGTACAGAACTCTACATACCTGCAGTGCACTGCAAGGTCGAAGTCTTGGGACTGTCTTCCAATGTAAGGTCTGAGCTCACATGTAAGAAGCACCAAGCTTTCTTCTAGGTGTGAAAATAGTCTGACACAATGTTGGTAACAGTTCTATAAAGAAGAGAATGCTCAACTATATGTCTGAGTTTTGAATATTAGTTAACCTTTCATATTAAAAGCCAAGGATAAGGGGGAAGTGTATATGATCTGTGTTTTACAGAAACGCATTTATGTTACAATGACGTATTTTCTAAGCACAAGAAGTCAATCTTTGCTCTGGAATGTAAAGTCTAAAATGACAAATTACAGTTCAGAAAACAGAAACAATAAATACGCTTAATGACAATCATCAGTAGCTCTTGTTAATTACAGATTTTCTCTTTCTCCCCTCAGCCTCTTTTAAATAAAATGTTAATTCAGTTAATGCACTAAATTCACTATCTTTAACAGCTACCCCAAGTTACAATGCACTGAATTTCTGTCTTTTGTCCTGCAACATTCAATTCCTTTTCTCTATACAATTCATCCATGAGATAAATCCCCACAATAGTAAGAGATTTAGTATGATAGACTTACCTTACTCTCCTAAGGTTGCAGGTACCTCCATCTATCAGGTAAATCCCTGGAAATCTCAAAACTCACCTAATCTCATAAACCTCTGCATTGCTGCCAGACTGCATTACCAAATCCACCTAACCACTGACAACCACCCAACTCCTAAGCCACTCAAGGTTCTCACTCAGCCTAAAGCTTCACAAAGGGATTCTCACAGTGGTCAGGTGACTATCCTAAAACTTGTCACCTGTCAGTCTATGAAGCAGAGATAGGATAAGCCAGCAACAGAGAATAGAGCCTTACTGAACCTACAAACTGGGACTATAGGGAAAATAGTGATGGAGTTAGGCCTAAATGAAAGGTCCTATATAGGATTCAAACCCTACTGTGGACATGAGACCTTTCATATACCACAAAAAAAAACTCAAAATAAGCTATTATCTTTGAGTAAGCCCCTTCCCCCAACTGTTCTATTACTTTGCATAAGTAATGATAAACAGGTGAATTGAAGCTACCATGAACCTGGTTGACTCCCTTAATCACTGGGCTATGTAATCAGTCTCTTTCATTTTTAATGAATATTTTAAAATACCACTTCCTTTCTTCACAGAGATGACATAAAGAAAAAATATTTTCGATTTCTCAGTTACCAGACAAAGGAAATCACCTAAACTATAATCAGCTATCAAACAGGCCTAGGACATCAGAAACCAGAGAAGACATATTTAGATGGGCCTAGATGTTGATAGGACTGTATTTTCAATTTGATAGAGAAACAAGGAAGAGAAACATCTGAAGTAGAAAATGGGCAAGAGAAGAAATGGAGTAAAATATTAAAAAAGAGAAGAATGGAAATTTCAGTAAGCGATTTGACAGGGATGAAAACTCTGGTGAACAAACAACTTTTTTTTTTAATGTTTTCAAGCTCTACACCATTAGCTGAATTCTTCATTGCCAACTTGTTGAGCTGACAAGTGCCTTGTTACGCTTCTGAGAGAATGTAAGGATTTTAAGAAAATGTCTAACTCTTCAGCTCAGCTCAGCAGGCTGAAAGTTCAGGGGGTAGGAAACCATTTATCATGTGAATAAACTGCAAAATGCCTTTGAAAATTACATTTTTAATTACAGTTGACATTTCTGAGCCTCCTGCTGATGGTATCTCTCTAAAAGAAAGAAAGAAAAAAAAAAGACATCATTTGAGACAGAGAAAACACTATAGGAGAGACTGTAAAACTGTTCACAAAATACTACTGACAGAGGCATTGACTCACATTGTCACTCACCACAGTTTTGTCTAAACACCTCTCATGCATTAATGAACTTTATCTCATATAATGTCTCTGAATTAGAAAAGCAGGAGTATTCCTGATTCACTGAGTTCAGGAGCAATTTCTAACTCTTCAGCTGAGCTCAGCAATTGAATTACCATCTTATTCCACCACCTGTGATCCAAACCTCTTTCCTTTTGTGGTTCCTCTTTAGTACTGAATACCTTCAGTGAAAAGGGAAGCTGCCTTACCCTGATCTCCTTTTGGAGCTCAAATGATAGGGAAAATTCTGAGGATGCAGAGGAAAGGCAATCAAGGCGATGTGAGATGAGTTGTCTGAAGCCCAGTCATTTATGGCCAAGTGGACTGAAAGTCGGTCACTGCAGCATGAAATTAAGAGGATTTTAAAGATAGTCAGACAAAATATGATGCAAACTTAGAGAGAGAAGGCCTACTGACTTGTAAATCACCTTCCCTTGCCCTTGTTTCTCAGCTATTATGACAAACTAAGAGGTAGATTGCATGACATGCCCTAACAGTCTACAGAATCAACTGATCTCTTACACTCAAAACTTTTGCATTTTTTCGCTTTGGTAAAAGGAGAAAATGTTACTCTTAAACAGGAACATTTTACCAGCTGCCATGACCTCCCTTTCTCCTTGAAGGAAGAGCCCTGAGCTCTATGGCATCTACAGGACTTCGAATAAAATTTATCTCCATGTTTTCATTCCAAGGGTCTAACATCTGCTCAATTTAATCTGGGAAATTGAAAGGATTATTTCCCACACTGCTATGATAACAAAATTTTCCCTGTTTGCTGCAGATATGATAGTGAGCAAAACCTTGCTAGGCAGTGCTTCCAGTCACCAAAAACAATGGTATGTGCTGTAAAATTGTTAGAGCAGTGCCTGCTGCACATCTGGCCTATGCTAACGACTACTTTCTTAAATGATGCAGTTTTAATTCAGGAGTTAAATGCACACAGAGACCATTAATAATACGCAGTTTTCATGTGGCCACCTGATTTTGGACTCTAGGAGAGTTTCCTTATGGGGAAGCAAAGCTTTCTGTATCAGTTGGGTTCATTAGTCCAGAACTTTCCTGGAATCATTAAGTTCACTTGGAAAGTTGTAGGTATGAACGCTACATATGTCATTGATGACTTCTTGCATAAAGATACCTTAAAACTGGAACAAATCCTTAGGTATGTGTCATGTTCACCTTGCTCTAGCCTGTTCAACCCTAAGTAAGCTTTCTTTGGACATAATTTCTAGTACTTTTAATACTAACCATTAGCAGAAACAAACATATTTACAATGACAGCATATGATTTTGATCCCAAACAAACATGGATGAATGGAGCATCTGCCTTCTGAGGAGAGGCTGAGAGAGCTGGGGCTCTT
>JAOEGS010010007.1:0-37699 GCA_025447755.1 Corythornis vintsioides
GGGCTCTGGGTTGCAACTGGTTTTCTTCTGTCAAACACACAAGAAGCTGGATTGCAGATGCTTTTGGCTCACCATTGGACCTTCTTTACTTGCTATTTCCAGTCTTCCAGCCTCATTTGTATGTGTATTACAGGGACACCCAAGCATGGTCTGAGTGGGATTTTGGAGAGTTAATGAGCAGAGTTACTCTGCTGTTTGTGCCTCTTAGGCAATGGAAGCTCTCTGCAAGCTTAAGCCAGTGTGAATAAAGCAAGCAGTAAACAAATGGAAAATGAAGATGTGGAGTAAATATTGTAGCATGGTGAACCTTTGATCATTGCTGACGGAGAGTGTGCAAACAGGCCAGTGCAATTGGAGTAAACCTGTGCTCCTGTCCCTTCCCAGGGCTGCAGTGTGGGCACTTGCCCCACTCACCTGTTGGCACCTGCACCATCCCCTGGCTCTAGTGCCCATTGGTGCCCTGTCTTTCTCTAGCTCTTGGTGCTGTAGCCCCTGCAGTGAGCTGAGCTGTCATGGACCAAGGGATAACCTGTTCTTTAGATCTGGTTTCACCACAGCAGGGACACACAAAATCTCTATTTAGAGATAATCCTTTTTCCTGCTGCTAAGTACTCAAGCTGATATTTTTTTCCTGAATGTTTAACTCTAATTTATAGGAAAAAAGAGGGACTTCTCATATTCACAGTCATTCATGTCCATCTTACAAGCTGGCAAGTGGGCTGTGACACCCATACATGGTAATCCATCAGCTTTCCTTCTTCAGGGGAGCATTTCTAGGAAGCACCCTCTACAAGCCCTGGAGGATGACTGTGCCATCCAGTGCTTTACAATACTCTCCATTTTCTAAGTATTCAGATGCTGTCCTACTGAGTGGCTGTGTAATGATGGTAGTTGGTGGGGAAAGCACTGTAAGGACCTGGCTGTGCTGCTTTGCCTGCTGCTTGTTATCACCTGCTTCCCTTAGTAGGAATATCTCCAGGGAGCAGAGGCAGGCAAAGTTTGGGGTTTGGAATGATTGAGCATTACTGTATAACACTGTGCAATATCTTTATCTGCTTTGAGTAAGTGAAGAGTATTTTCAGTGGAGCTTCTAGATTTAATTTTGTAGAAAAATGTCAACAATTATAAAGCAGGGTGGCCAGATGTCATTTGTTTGACATAATGGTAAGGAGCTGATGGCTCGCTTATTACCTGCAGCTACTTAGAGCTGAAAGAGAAAGGACTCATAATGTCTTTTCATTATATGATGAGAGAAAAGGTGAGTCTTGTGTCAGGCTGCTGACTTTCCTCAAAGAAATTAGGAGTGCAGAAATTCGGCACAAGGTGAAGGACAAAATCATCTGTAGGAGGGAAAAAAAAGTAATCTGATGAAAATACCTAACTGTCCTTAAATTGGGTAAAATTGAGGAAGATAGTTTGGTGTGGATTTATTTCTCTTCTCTTAAAAAAACCTGAGACTTCTCCCTCCAGTTGCTACATCAGCACAGCAGAAACGTTGCAGTGAGTTGTCTGTTACTTAGGTTGGGTTGGTTTTTTTTGTGGAAAAACTGTGTGCACTTTCTATTACTGTTATGTAGTCTCTGCTATTGCAGTTTATTAAGAAAATGAATTACATTGGGAATAAGAAAGGGATAATTAGTATCAGCAACCAAATGCAATTATATTACCAAAATTAAGCTATTTGAAGAAAGTTGAGTTTTCTAAATGATTAATATTTTCACCCAGAAGAGGGCTACAAAATGTGGGTACAAATCTCATGTTAGTTATCCTCTTCCCTACTGCCCAGAGCAATTGATGCTAGCTGCAAAATTTAGATATGGACTTTGAATTCTTGCCAAGCTGAGCCAGGTCTGCATCTAGAAATTAAACAAGATTCCATTCTGCATTAAATGATTGACTAAACGTGGAAAGGAATTTATGGAATTAATCCATGCCAAGCCTTTGGTTTCATTGTTCTTTCCCGTTTTCCAATTTCATTATTCTTGAAAGCTTTTTCTACCCTTTATTACTCTGTTGTTTTTTGAGATAGAAATATTTCTATTCATATATTTTATGAGTAAATAGAAATTTGGGGAAAACAAGGAAAAAACCAGTTAACATATTTACATGTTTTTGAGAAACTGTTGGAATATCTTATTCCTATAAGCTGTTGGAGTTGGTGAGTGTGGTTGGGTTGCTTTCTTCTTTGCTCTGGGGCATCCCACAGAATACTGTAGGAGCTCCACTGTCCAGGAGCTGGAGCCAATGTGTCTGTCTCTGCAGCAGCCTTCATGGTCAGCCACTCATCTGGGAGGGCAGTTGGTGCTCCAGGTTTGTCTGCCAGGTGCCCACAACTCCTTTCTGTGTGGTGGCTCCCACAGAATGCCTGTATTTGCAGTACTGCATTTGTCCAAGTCAGTCATGGAAATATTAAATGGATCTGGATGCAGATGGGGTTGCTCTGCTGCCAGAGTCCTAGGATCCTGGAAGATCTTACGTTTAAAACCCAAATCCTTGTTTTAGCTGTTGTAGAGGCAACTGTGCCCTAGGGGGGAATCCCTCTTTCAGAAGGACAGGCAATGTTTATTTTGTGATTTCCTCAGGACTTGCCTGGGACTGTCCTTTTAATCTAGATCAGTGGCTTCAGAGGAGCCCTGTTATTAGATGCTACCTGGAATGTGCCCTGCAGGCTGAAATGGATGCTGCTGCTTGGGAACACTGCCAGGTTCTTGACAATGTTGAGAGAACTAATAAATGTCTTTGGAATGTCTCATGCAGGAGAGACCGAAGTGATCGGGCCCTTGTGCTCTGGCCCCCTGTGAGGCCTCATCTCAGTGCTGGGTTCAGTGCTGGGCCCTCATTCCAGGACAGCCCCTGAGGGGCTGGAACGTGTCCAGAGGAGCTGCCAAGAGAACAAGGGGTGTGAGGAGAGGCTGAGGGAGCTGGGCATGGTCAGTGTGGAGCAGAGGAGGCTGAGGGGGGACCTCATTGTCCTCTACAGCTCCCTGCCAGGTGGGTGCAGAGAGGTGGGTGAGGCCTCTGCTCCTGAGTCACTGATGGCAGAAGCAGGGGAATGGGCACCAGGGGAGGGTTAGATTGGCTCTAGGGCCAGGCACGGAGGGGGCTTGTGGTTTGATTTTTTTTTTCCTAATGGTCAGGTATTTAGGGGTTTTGTTGTTGTAGGTGTGGTTGGACTGGGTGATCTAGGAGGTGCTTTCCAACCACGATGATTCTGTGATTCTGTATTCTAGATATCATTAAATAATTCGAGTTGCAAAACTGGAAGAGGAAAACAAGAGGGGTTTTGCCTTCAGCTGGGTGATTTGCTGCAAACATCATGACGTTTAAGAGGTGAAGTCCAATATTAAATGATCAGTCAGCTTATGTAGCCTGTTGCTTAGCAACTACACTAGTAAACTTTCACTTCTGACTACATTTTCCAGATCTCATTAAATTCACTAAATACAATGAACTTTCTCTTCAAAATACAGAACATGGCCTTGCAGTGTAAGATGTGGAGTCTTCCTGTCATCAAACATTTTACATCTCAGGAGCAAAGGGACTAGTAGAAATGAATTTGTAGCCTTCCTACAAGCTGCTAGGATAATGGTGGCTCTCATCAGTTGATATTAGCTAACATTTGCTAAACTAACATCTTAAGGTGAAAGAAGAGGACACTTACTCCTTAACTGTTAATCATTTCTCAATTGATTTCAAGTGCACTCCTGTGATTGGTGTTTGACTAGACCTTTACAGGAGCTGCTAACTGCATTTAAAGGTTTAATAATAATTTAATAATTTGGAAAGCTATGTATCTTGCATTGTATGATTTTTCAGTCCTCTTTTCATAGCTCTCCCTCAGCTTCTGATGGCTGTAAGTTTACAGCCCTTTGAATACAAGCATTTTGTCAGCTGTTCAAGTCCCTTGTGTGTTTCAGAGATGTTTATTTGTAGATAAGTTCATAGTAATTTTTCCCTTCTGACTGAAAGTGTTTAGCAGAGTAGAAGATACTTACTGTCTTCATGGTACACCTTGCTGAAAAGGGAAAGCATTACATGTTCTTTTTCTTTTCTTTTTTTTCCCAAATATTGTGTGTTCAGAGGCTGTGACAAATCCTCTCTAGATGAATGTTAAATGGGGTAATGGTGATGCAGAAGTCCCAGTGAAGGATTCAGAGGATTCATTTTTCTCTGCATCATTGCTGGATGAGAACTGTATTAGAGCCAGTTGGTTATGCTTCTCTGCTAGTTTGTGTCTGTGCCAGACCAGTGCTGGGATGCTCTTGCTATATGTGTAGTACAAAAAGCTGGGGTTTTTAAGAGTAATTCGTCTTCAGATTGCAAGCTGATATCTTCATGTTAGGTGAATTAATGCATGAAACTGCATTTCAAAAGAAAGATGGTCAGGAGAGGGGGAATGGGAGGGCCCTGCTGTGGAGATGTGACTGCCACAGAAAACTGCTGTTCCTTTACTGAAGTGCAAGAAAAATGCTGAAAGATTTCAACGTGTGGTCAGTGTCATGAGTTTAAAAATTGTCATAAACCAAGGTAAATCTAAGCCTCCTTTTACTGTAGGTGTTGCTTAAAAATATCTTGAAACAAAAGAGATCTTGCTGCATGAAGCCATGTGAAAACTAAGAAATTCTCAGCTAATTCAAGTTCTACTTAGCTTATTTACCGGTATGGATGCACCATGCTTTTCATTACATGATGGTGAAATAATGCTGATGGGGTCAGCCAGCAGGCCACAGGTATGAGTTTCAGACAGTGCTGAATTATCCCTTCATAGGAGTAAAATGGCTCTTAGAACAGTCCTGAAGTCTTCTAAAACCAACCTTTGATTCTTGCTATATATATACTTTTGGTATATGCAGTTTTTCATCATATTTTTCTCTGTTTCAAGAGCTGTTGGAGAACACTGAATGGCTAAGGTAAGATGTAGAGATTTCTCTAGGTGGTGACATGCATATTTCTAAATGGGATTTTCTAAATCTGAATTTATTCAGTGCAGGTTGCACTGCAACCTGAAGTTTTTTTCCTGTGCTTACAGAACAAATCTTTGGATGCTCTGGAACTGTTTCATGTGTAAATATAGTAAGTGTTCAGAAAGATTCTAAAAAATATTTAAAAATGGTTAGTGTTCTACGCTGAAAGTTTTGGAAGCATTTTAAAAACCAAAATACCGTGCACTGATCCCACAGCTGTTCTTGCCAGCACAGAGCAGATGCTCACAGATGACAGGAGCTGGCCTGAGATTTACAGGTAAATCAGAATACTGTAAGTGGAAGAATACAATGCATATGTGGTAGAGCATTGCTTGAATGGGCCACTTCTGGCCCAAGTTAAATGTGCTGTGCGGCCAGCTCCATAATGAGGTGTGTAGTTGGAGGTCCATTGTGTTTACATGGAAGGTTTTTGGGGCTTGTTACTTCTCAGATTATTCACATCTTTTTACAAGCAGTATAGGAAAATACAGTAGATGCTTCCCAGTGAGGCAGACCTGTTGGGGTGTTAGTATTTATAGTGAGAATTTGGTCTGTGAGTGTGGAGTAGTGGGAAGACTCAAAGGAGCCCAAATAATCACCTCCTAAGAACAGATCTGACTCGTGGGAACAGAGTCCTGAAAAGATCATCCTTGCTTTGCAGCTTCTGCATCTTCCTCTTGTTAGCAGGGAAATCATCCTATCAATATTTGGTGTTCTAATATTTCTACAGATAATTACATTTAACCACTTCTATTTATGTAAGTGTTGAGGAAGAACTTCATTGTATTTGAGTAACTTTTTTCTCCTATTTGTCTGAGACTGGTCAGACAGACAGAACTGTGTTCATTCTTTTCCTTCCCAATCTATCATCTCTGTTTTTATCTTTTCCACCAGTTTCCATTAATTTCTTTATTGGTTACAGAGGACTGTACCAAGCTTTTAGTGAAAAATCTGAAACTGAAGACAGCATTTAATCAAAACATTTGTATATTGAACTTAGTTTCCCTGATTTGATTTATTTCTTTAGATACCTTACATAGGAGTTTAAGTGATGCTGCTTAATAGTAAAATCAAATGCACGCAGGAAGAGTTCTGCTGGTTCCCATAGCTCTTGTCTTAGGTTGACAATATTTCATTAATTTCATTTGAGATCCTATGTGACAGCATAATTATGATATAATAAGACTTAGCTAGGTGGCATAAAATTATCTGTCACTGAAGTCTCAAAGACAAGGTCACACAGAGTGCAAGTAGTCTCAAAATGATGCTTCTAGCACTAAATGTTCCATCTGCAGAAAAAAAGGAAACCAGTAACTTTGCTGTTTGCCACTAGCAGTGTCTGCGAGACACTTCGGCCCATGGTTTCTCAAAAGCACTTGCCACAGCCACCCATGTTCATCCAGAGTTCACTGTTGTTTCTACAGGCCTGTATGAACAATCAGCTTTGTGGATATGGAGCTGGGATTTGAGAAAGCAAGAGGTTCTTCAGTCATCTACTGCATTTGGTAGGGCAGCTCTGTATTTGCTGCTGCTGAAAAACCTGAATGCTCTGGTGCTTTTTATGGGATCAATGTACAGAGCTGCTTCATGCAGGTGCCTGTCAATAATAAGGTACATTAGGTAGGCTTTGCTGTTTCTAGGTGTTCCCCAAGATACGTGCTTGACTTAGTCCTGTTAGTACTGTAGCTACCTTGTCAATTGATACAGTAGGAGAATTGCTAATACAAAGGCCAGGTTTTTCTTCATCCTCATTTTGCAAAGCAGGCACCCCTCAGGACTTCATGACCATCAAGTGCATTTGGCAAGGCAGCCAGTAGAGCCATTAGGATATTTGATATGTATTTAATTTCTATTGCAAGTTGGGTAGTGAGATGTGTGCTACTGAAGCAGGGCTGGCAGGCAGCTCGCTGTACCCGTGCGGGGCTCGCTGTACCCGTGCGGGGTCACTGAATCACAACCTCCCTTAGGAACGCACCGCGCCTCCCAGCGGCCCCTGATGGGGATGATGCGCATCGTACAGTCACTGCAGCATTCAAACATGCTTCTAGAAAAGAAAATAAATGTTAAAAATATAGATCAATAATGTATATCGTATATATCTCAATATACATTTCAACAGACCCAATCTGTTGAAAGTGAGAGGGTGTAATTTCTCATTAACACCACAGGAGCACTGAGCTGATTTATTCAGGTTCAAGTTTGTTTCTATGCTTTATGACCAGTTCTGTGTTTAATTATTATTTGCTTTCGTTTTCATTAATAAAGACTTCCTAAGTAACCAGAAAAGACTAATAGGATAGAGAATTGGTTTACTTGTGCTTGTGATGTTTGTATGTTAATTGGGATGATGTTGACCTTCCTAACTCTTAATTGTGAATACTATTTTAAGGCCCATATATACCTTTTCCTTATTTGCATACAAATCACATTCTAGCCAGTACCTAGGTTTTCACAATCTGCATTTGAAATGAAAGCTTATTTTAAAAATTTTATGTCAGTGCACTTTTATTCACATGATTTCTAAGGTTATGGGGTGTGCTACATGCATCTGTGTGGACTGGCTGAGCTGTGGTTCTGATCTGTTTACAGGAGTGCTTTTTATAAACATGAGCCTTTCTACCAACTATTTTCTCAGCGAGTACAACTTCTTGACTTGCTCCATGTGGAGCTAAGATCTCCTTGGTTCTAGCTAGTGTCACAGTTTCTAGTAATTTTCTTGCTACAGATATTAGGATCATAATTCCCTTGAGTCTATCCCAGCCTCTATTTTTATATCCAGTGCAGACACCTCCCACCTTCTGGTACATACCAAGGTAATTAGAGAATGTGGGCTACCTGCTTAGCAAATCAGATTTTCTCCTTAATGGGAATACTCAGGTGAATACCTTCTAGTGCTAGTGGTTGTGTTGTTTATCTACTTACTCTACATCTGATTCTGCAGTTGCTTCAGTTCCAGACAGATCTCTGCAGTTTTTCCACAGTGAACATTAATGCCAAGCAATTGATCAGCTTCCCTGTGGCAACCCTGGCCTTTCAGTGCTCTCTGTGTCCTGGGCACTGGCCTTAAGGAGACGTGGGTGCTTCTGCTGAAAGCTTCAAATATCTTTTAGTTCCTCCTTGCTTGACTAAGTTTTTGCCTGTCCCACTGTGGTTTTTCATTTGATGTACTATTAAATGCTACCATGTACCATTAAATGTTTTTTTTTTCATTTGGACACAAATTCAGCTTTTTAAACCTGTCACCTTTTTTCTAACAAGCCTTTGCTGTGCTCTGGCTACTCTGTCTTGTTCTGCAGCTCCTCTCAATGGGCAGTCTGCATTGGTCCAGTGGCTTCAGCATGATGCCCTTCAGCATGTTTCACATTCTCAAATGGCATTTTTTAGCTGCTTTTTAATATGTTCACTTCTGCAGAGATGGTCTCTAACTGTGGGGTGTTGATTGCCCTGTACCTCCCTAGGACACAGTGGCATTTTGCATCTTGCTGGTGAGCCCCAGTAAGCTGCTTCACCCCGTTACTGGCTGTGTCTGAGTAAAGCTCTTCTCTGCTTTCTGCCACAGTGGGGTGTTTGCTTAGTGTGCCACAGAGCTGTAGCTTCCCTATGGCTCATCTGTTTACTACCCTTCCCTGGCGTGTTGTGGTTATTGCAGCCCCCTGGCAGCTGCCAGGCAGTACAGACCCAAGCCTATCTTGCTCACTGCAAAGCAAGGGGGTTCTGTGTCACTTGCTGAGGTCACCACTGGCTGCTCCTTAGCATACAACACTACAGTACAGGTAGCTCTTTTTCCTCTGATTTCTGCCTTTCAATCACATATTCTTAGTGTTTAATATAGGAGACACTTTATTACACTGGATGTTTTGCTGAGCAACTCCAAGTGAATGCATTTATTATTAATTGCTTCCATTGTGCATTGAAAAAATATGTGCTGCTTCTGAACAGACTCGGAAGTTGAATTGCTCCCTTCTGTAACTCCAAAATAGTTAACAACACTGCTGTCTTTGTTTTTGACATTTAGACTCCTTTTTTTCCCCTCTGACTTCGCACACAGGGTTTCAAAAGTGTACAAAGATTTTTTTTTCCCACCCCTTTAAATTTTCAAAATACTGAGAATTTCTTGTATTTGATATATTTGATTTTAATTTAATACATTTGATTCAGATTGATTTATGGAAATTTAAAGCCCTTGGCCAGACCCAAGGCATTTGAAGCTTATCTCTAAAGCCTATAGGCATGGTGAAAATATTGGCAGTTACCCATTAATAACTCTCAGCAGTCAGTGCACTGCTCTCTGCATAGCTGCTTCCCTACCCTGCTCCCTTTTCATCAAGAGGTGTGTTTACATCTAATGCCAACAGTTTCAAAGGAGATAGTTCAATGGTGGTGGTAATTTAGCCAAATCTCCAGCACTCGCTGTCACATTTCTGATACCTTTTAATTGCAGTAAAGGATACATATGGAGAAACCCTCTTAATGATAATCTCATTCCTGCAGTGCTTCATATCTTGGTACAAATATATTTTAAATGACCAAATGTAATTGTATTTGCCATTAGCAAAATTCCAGAGACCTTATACACAGATACCTCTGGTTGTCTGCAGCGAGGTTTGTCAAGTTGATTCCTTTCAGCACTATCAGTGCTACTGTTTTAATGAGGTATCTTCCAAATACATTCCCATTTTCAAGTTTAACTGTTGTCTTTCAGTTATTTATAACTGAATGGGAAGTATTTTTGTATCCAGAGATTTAGGTGATGGTCTGTAGTAATGGAACTGTCTTTTTTTCAATTTAGCAAAATACCATTAAGAATTAATTTATGGCCCAGCTACATTACTGAATCATAGAGGTGTGTAGCAATGTTACACTCTGGGTATTCTTTCCAACAAAGTTCTAAAGATAATTTTTAAAGTACAGATGCTTTCTTCCTTCATTGCACTGTAACTCATATATATAAATATGATTTAGGGAACATGTTTTTACTGGAGATGCTGAGGTAGCAAAATGTAAAGTTACATATAACAATCAGCAGCGTGAGGCTGTGTGTATTGGATACAGTTTTGTGTTGCATAAGCAGCAAATGGAACAAAGGATGATTACTTTCAAGTGAAATGAGTTAAGATCCTGCCATTCCTTAGTTCAAATGCTGGGAGGTAGTTCATCTGACTAAAGAGTAAAATAAGTGAGAGGGGCCTGAACAGGTATATAAAATCCATATAGTACACTGCTGGTCTGTAATGGAAAGATTTAATTTGTGAAGGAGAAAGTTTTCTGTAGCAGTGATCTTACATTTCTATCTTTTTTTTTTTTTTTTTCCTCAGGATCAGTTGAGGTCATGTTCAGTTGACATCGTTTTTGAGTGAAGAACCAGATTTTTTTATGCCCTTGAAAAATATTTCCCTCTAGTACACGGTAGGGGTGTGTGGAAATGGAAAAGGGACAAATCATGAATGTACAAACATTCAAAGGGACCTGAAAATGAGTGCAAAAAGAAATAGAATGAGGGATATACATGCTCTTACTGAGCTTTCTTGCAAGCTGGTGTGTTTGGGGTAAAGAAGGAGGAAATTACTGCAGGGCTTCTGTGCTCAGCTCCTTCCAGTTCCTCATTTGATGTTATAAATGTGCAATCTCAGCTCATTCAGGAGTTCCATCAGATGCCTTCTGCTGAGGAGGAAATGTTCCCTGGAGCACTTTGTCCATACTGAAAGAGACACCCCTAATCTGTCCATCTCTGCTCCATTATTCATCTGCCCAGTGCCTTTTGTCACCTGGTGTGTATGAGGTAGCTGTAAAACTGCCCAGTGGCAATAGCAGTGCTTTCCCCAGGAGCATCAACAGCTGTATGGGTGCCAGGCAGTGTTCTGCCTAGCACACACTGACTCCTGGAGCCCAAGAAGCAGGGCTGATTAATGTTCAGGACCTGGCCCCTTCCTGCTGTTTCAAATCCTTTCTGCTGTGGTTTGTGATCTGGATGTTAATTTATCAAAGTTGGGATTCACAGGTCGCAGTGTTACAGCCAAGCTAAAAGAGTCTCATGAAGAAGGGTACATTCATCTTGTGACTGAATGTAAATATTCTGGGTTCCTATAGCTTCAGCTAGATGACTGTATTATCTCATTAATCATTTTGGGAAGATTTCTGTGGTGTTGTTCTCTCAAGAATAGACAGACATTTACCACTTATGTGATCAATAAACGGGTTATTGGAAACTATAGTGCTTATAAACTGAAGCAGCAGCATGCCTTTGTTGGCTGGCTTCTCTCACAGTCTCCAGGTGAAAAGAAAAGGCCAGAGCACAAGAGCTGCCCAAAATGCAGACTGGCTGGATTGGAGAAATCTCATTTCAAAAATAAATTGAGTTTGGACCTAATATCTTACTGGCTCTAAGCAGTGATTTTTTCTGTCCTTTCTTTTAACCTCTCAGGGTATTGATTCTTTGCAGTAACCTATTTAACATCTGCTGTACAGGGGCATCCAGCTCTTTGAGCTGTGGAGAGCTGCCCAGGCAGTCATGGTTAGAGTGTGCAGAAGCCAGGCTGCAGGTGGGGAGTGCGGCAGCCCCCTGAAATTATTTTCCTCCTGGTCCTGCATTTTCCTGCATCAGGGGCTTCCTGAGAGAGCTGGTAGGGGCCAGAGTCTGGGTATGATGGTGTTATCCATATGGAAAAAACTGAGCAAAGTATTTCTGCACTGATCAGAGGACAGTCTTAGTGAAATTGATAACTTGGGGCACTCCTAAATCACTGCACAGCTGCTCCTTCTTCCCTGCATGCAGATCCAGAGATGGAAACCAGCTCTGTCGTGGCTCTGTGCATGTGTGTGCATCTGTGCAGTGGAAAACTTCACTGACTGATTTTACATAAAGCAGATTGTGCTCCTGAGAGCTACCAAGATGTGAACAGGCCAGCTGCTCTGGTGCCTGCTTTCTCACCCCCCCACAGCTGTCCTGATCTTTTCTGATAGCCTCTTCTGCATGCTGGCAAGGACTGCAACTGCTTTGGTTTTCCCAAGGAGCTGTTTGCCTCTGTTTTATTCTGTTCTTCCTCCAGGAAGCCATGTTTAGCAAACCCACCAGTGTTTTATAATCAACTGAGTGAAGTGGAAGTTTGTAGATGGCAATTTCTTCTTCCTCAGTTGAGATTTTTTTTTTTTGTTTACAATGCTGCATGGTTGATACTACCAGGTGTCTTTTCACATCTCTCATCTCTCCTTAAAAATTTTAAAGCAAACAGAAAATATTAAAATGACCTTAAATTATCAGAAAATGCTAATTATTTTTTTCTCATAAAAACAAAAGGAAATCATAGTTGTAAAACAAATGACCAGGCAGAGATCCTTAATATCCCCAGAAGAAAAAGAACACTTACACTGACAAAAGAAAAACGTTTCAATCAAGTTTGAGTGAGCTGCTATATAATGAACACAGCCCAAAACCTTGGGAAATGTCTGAGGAATAACTGACAACATGTACTAGCTCCTGCTCCCTAACGTGGGTTTCAGACATTTCTGACGCAGATGGTTTTTCAACTGAAAATTTAGTGTTCTGGGACAATTATTTTTGGTAATGCTAGTGGATGTTCAGCATGACCTTTCAAACTGTAGAATAGAGACTTTTGTTTTTGAGCTGAAGAGATACCTTGGTTTTGTTGCTTGGTGTTTTAAGCATTAAGAAAAGCCTGTATTGCATATGTTGACTATAACAAAAGTCGTCTATATTTTTCATGCTGAGAGGTTTTGGTGGTTTGGGGGTTGGTTTTTTTGTGGGTTGGAGTTTTGTCTTCACAGCAGTTGGTATAAACCAGCTCAGGAGAGTAAGGTGCTGGAGAAGATGCTCCACTTGGCTTTCCCAGCAAGAGGCTAACTGTGGCAACACAAAGCACGAGGGATAATTGCATTGTGTTTGCAGGCCACCAAAGTATTCCTGCTCTTAATCAGATCACTGGGCCATAACCAAGGGTGAATGAAGAGGAGACTGTTCTCTCCAGTCATTTCTGGCCAGTGGGATGACTCCAGTTTGCACAGCTGCTCAGGTGCATGTGGTGCTCTCCAGCCTTTGGCCTGACAGCTGAGACATTCCATGGCCCATGTTACCCCATGCCTGGTGATGGAGAGGCTGAACTCTGTGAACTTGCTTATCATCTCTAGTTCAGAGTGTATGCAGCATCCTGAGTTTGGAGAGCAGCAGTACAGTATATAGACAGCTCTTGCATGTGGCTTTTGTGTCCCAAGCAGATGGGGAGCAGAGGAATGAAGCTGCAATGAAGCACCAGCCCATTGCAGCAGCTTTAGGAGCTGCAGTTCCTCTGCCTTTCTTTGGGAAGCCCATTTTTCCTGGGTCAGATACCTTGAAAAATATTTATCTAGAGTGTAGGTCCTCATGGCATGTTGCCTGCAACAGAGGGGGAGGAGGGCAATTTGGTGGATCAGACACTTTCCACCCAGTGCTTTTATGGATAGCTTTCACATTTATCAAATGCCCTTTTTTCCCCATGTACTTGTGATTTGACATTTAAAGGCCGTATTGAGTGAATTAGGGAAATCACTGGTACTAGAATGAGAAATGAGCTGAAAGAAAAATTGATCAGTAATTAGGAAAGTTAATCCACTCATGGCAGTGAGCCTGAGATTTATCCTAATGTCCTGCCATTCAGCTAGTGTAGATACAAATAAAGCAGGTTGGAAACAAAATCTCAGAAGTCCTAGTTAAAATGACAGGGGTTAGGATCATTAGGCTTCTCTACAGGGAAGGGGTATTTAGGAGAATACAGCTTGTATTCATGATAGAAATCCTCTAATTTGATTTAATTCTTTTCAAATACTGAGTGTCTGCTGTTTGAGTTGTACCCACATCTTCCCCAACGCAACCCCACAGGAGAACATTTGTAGAGCTAAAAAGATGAGAGCAGAGAATATCAAAGACATGCACCTTCCCTTTGCCTTGTCAAGGAACTGTGACTTGGTCTAGGTGATCCTGCTGTGGCAGGGGGCTTGGACTAGATGATCTTCTAGGTCCCTTCCAACTCCTAATATCTATGAATCTATGAATTTCCATTAAGAGATCAGATTTCAGGTAGAAATGCAGGCCGAATTTTTTTTTTCTATAATTATTGTCTGCAATTTGTAGTGCTAAATATAAATGTAGAGATGCATTATGACAAGAATAATTTTCATAAATATGACAGAAGTGTATGGTTCTGTATTGCAAATTAAAGTAGCCTTTGGCAAAGTGTCTGCACGGTTGTGATAAGGAAACACATTGAAGTCTTGCTTGGGTTTATGTACAGTATGGTGAGCCATACAAGAAGACTGCTGTCCACAGATTGTTATCTTATGGTATTTTCTCACCCTCTTACTGCTCATTTATTGAGAAGTTAAAACCAAAATCAGATGTTTAATTTGAAGGTAAAAAGTAGATGAGCAAGGCAGTGCAGACAGTTGGTTTTCCCATGTCAGTTGAGGATGTCATTAGCAGGATACACACCCCCCGAAACTAAGCCACAGGTGCTGCTCCTGCCTGTTCCCTTGGTCACCGCATCCCTGCTGTCCCCTTGGGGCTCAGTTCCCACAGCACCTGGGTGGGTGCTCAGGGTGCTGGTGGGCTGTGGGGCTGCTGCCAGACACACCTGGTACATGACACCCTAGACAGTCAGCTGGGACACTGATGGTTTTCCTGCTCTCTGCCAGCCTCCTCGTTGTCTCACCAGGGAGTAGAAGGTTTCTTTAGGTCCCCTGTTTATTCTCAGTTCAGAAGTAGCTTCTGTATTCCAGGCTGGCAACTGTTAGGAGATTTCTGTCCCATTTTTCTGCTTGCTTTGTTTCACGTTTCATCTCCAGCTAATTTTGAGCAAACTTCAGGTTTAGTTTGTAACTGTGAGTGGAAAATAAGTTGGAAAGTGCTGATAAACTCATCTTGTGAATTTGTTATAAACTTAAGTACTTACTTGAGTAAAATGGTACTTGGCACAGTCAAACCTTGTGGATGGACAGAAGAAAAAATGGGAGGGAGAGAAGGAGGGGATGCCCAGGGTGGCTCCTTGTTTACCACCCCCTCCTTCTGGATTTCTTTCTAAAGGGGTGACTTTGATCTGTAGTGATCCAGGCAGGGAAGAGAGCTGGAAAGAGTATCAAGAAAATCTGTACAGACACACTGATTAGCAGAACAGCAAGTGGGGAATAAGGGAGCTAGAAGATATCTCTGCAGTTTGAAAAACCAAAACACTGCAGGAACAGTAAATATTCTTAGAGGTGGCAGATCAGCACCTACAGGGAATATCATGCTTGCCAAATGGTGTGGAGGGATGGAGAGATCACTAGGGACCAGCTTGATAAAGTGGCAGCATAACCTGGCATTTGCTCTGTGAATAACCACGGTCCCCCGTGCAGGAGACTCTTTAATACCAAATCACTCTACCAGGGGCTGAATTAATCCTCTCAGCCGCCTCTCCTTCCTTGTGAAATTGCTGGGCTGAAGGAGGATAACTACTTGCAGAGATCTCACATGGAGAGAAAGCAAAGGAAGGCCCGGGAGGGTGAGCAGACTGCATGGAGCAGCAGGCAGGAGGAGGTGCTGGGAAGCAAGGCAGTGGGGCTGTAAGCCCTCTGAGCAACCCTGTGAAAGCAAATCCTCAGCACTGTCACTTTAGTGACTGTGCACAATTAAGGTAAGCTCAAAATGCCTTCTCTCATCTTTGTCAGGAGCCCTTAAACTTCAGAGGATGGCATTGTTGCTCTCAGTTAGGTGTGTTAGTATTTGTGCTCTGCACAATCTGCAGGTGATGGCACCTTGATGGGGGAAACTGGAACGCCTGCCATTTTCTACTACTTAGGAATTCTCAGAGGAGGTGGAGAGAAAGCAAGGCAAAAGCCATGAGGAATCCTCAGACAAGAAATTTACATCAAAGTGAAGAATTCTGAGTGAATGTTTCCATTCATTTACCCCACAGATACCAAAACAATGCAGCAATTATGAGAACAGATTGTTGCCCTAACAGCAAAACGTGACCATCTGTGGAAACCTTTGACCTCGCGGTGTTGCTATCATCAGTGTGCCTGTATAGGCATGAAACCTGTGGTGTAGAAGCCATAGAGTGAAGAGTTCAAGCCCCTAAGTTCAAAACATCTTCAAATGACTTCGCAGAGAGTGTTCTGACAGCTGAAAACCAAAGTACAAACATTTAATCTGGTGGACGTGTGCTGACAGTGTGAAGGAGGTGGAAATGGAGCCAGTTTTACCATGGGATCAGAGTAACAGCCCAGGTAGATGCTCATTTTCAGGAAGCAATCCAAGGGGAAAAGTTTTGCCAAGGCTAAAAATAAATAAATAAATAAACCAATCAATCATTGAGTATAAGGAGATATTGCAAGCTAAATGCCACCAATTACTTTCAAGTCACAATCAGTGCTTCTAAATGCCACCTTAAGACTGAGTCAAGAGCTGGAAGATGAAGAAAGGTCTCAAAAATTCCCTCTTTAAGTAGTTCAAAAGACTTCTGTTTACAGAGCATGCCCGAATCTTTCACAGTAGATAAGCTGATTTGATTTGCGTTGAAGTCTGGTGTAAATACAACGTAAGACAAATGTGAATTTTAAATGAAACAAAGATAAAGAAAAGAAGCACATGGCACTTGAAATGCAAGAGGAATATTACAGGAGAATAACTTGGTTTTAATGTTTAAGCAAAAGGAAAACTTAAGTTGGTCTTGACTCTTTCTTCACTTCACTCTCACTCACTGCTGGTGTTCCGTGGCTTGGGAAGGGGTTCAGCTTAGGCAGGTGCTGTGAAAAGGGAAGGAACAGCCCAGCTTTGGCCTCTGTCCATAACCAAGGAGTGGGGATGGAAGGAGTGTGTATGGGACAGGGTGTGCTTAGGTTAAAGTGACATCATCCCTAATTCCCTTTTACTAGGCAGTGGAAGTGGATAAAGGCAGAGAAAATTACTGCTTCTGAAGCAAACGTCGTACATAAACTGGTGAAACAGAGAGAATTTAGTTGAGATGGATGTAAAATATATATCTGCATAAAAATGTGGTTTGTGACTTTGTAGCTGGACCATTCCCAGAAAGTTTCTCAACTTCTTAGTGTTAAGGGAAATAAAAGAGCATTTTAGAAATTTCAAAGCCTAGTGTCTTCAAGTCAGATATTTCCCCAGCACCTGCTATTCCTTGGTGAAATTGATGCTGTCTGTGTTTTGGGAACACAGATTTCAAAAGAAATCCTTCAGCTTAGGCTAAATAGCATTTCAGACCTGCTTGGCTTTGGGCATCTTGGCATTAACTCCCCGTGAGAGCGCAGGGTGCTGTGCTGCATGCTCTGGGAAGCCAAACTTCACCTCTCTGTGAGACCCATTTCACTTGTCCCTAGCTGGCCTTCATCCCCCACAGGTAATTGCAGGTAGGTTGTCATTAATTCTGCACAGCTGCATGATAATGAACCTGGTTACTTATCAAAACGAAAGCAGTGGAAGGAGCTGGAGCTGCAGTGAACTGTTTCTGTGACAGAATTGTTTTATAACAGCAGGTGGGTATGGCTGAAAATGGATTTTCCTTTAAATGCTACCTTGCATGGTAGCAATGGTGGGTTTTTTGGTCAGAATTGAGCTAGCATGAGATAAAGTTGAATGAAGGAATGACTGGAACAGTTATGGCAAATGCAGTTTATTTGATAGTAACCCCAGTGGTTAAGAGCCATAAAGGGCATCATTGCCTTAGAAAATTTGCATTATGGTGTCATT
This sequence comes from Corythornis vintsioides, assembly GCA_025447755.1. Taxonomy (NCBI): domain Eukaryota; kingdom Metazoa; phylum Chordata; class Aves; order Coraciiformes; family Alcedinidae; genus Corythornis; species Corythornis vintsioides. The sequence goes on from JAOEGS010010007.1 coordinate 17,692, forward strand.
AATCCTTCACTTGTAGAAGGTGCAGCCTATTAGAAAACACTTGAGACTCTTGGCCTCCAGTTTTGTCTCTGCCTATGGCCTGCTCATTATCTCTCATTTCTACCTCCTTTAGTCAAATAATGATTCCCATTTGCTTTGACATAGGGAGGATGAAAGTGCTGTGTCTTTCAAGAAATAAATTAGCTCTGTTATACAATATAGATGTGACTTGAGTGTGCTTATTTTATTCAGACTCTGCTGCAATAATGTTGAGCTTATCTGCTCAGCTCTGCTGAGCTAAGCCCTGGCTTCAACCTGCTGTTGGGTGGTTGGATGCTCATAATGCAAAACTTTGGGGCACTGTCATCAATCAGATGGTTTCTTCTTCCTGGGGTGGGAAGCTAGTGAGTATGGGGAGGGAAACAGAGCAGGTCCTGATGTGTGTGTTGTGCAGTTTCTCAGGGTAGCAGCTTGGGCAGCTGCTGCTGCACACCCTGCTCTGACCCGGCCACTGGCACTCTGCCTGGTAGCAGTGTGGCTTCGGAACACTCCTGGCTTGTTTTGGCTCTTCCCAAGTGGCAGGCCAGGGAAGGAAAGCATATGCTCTGCTTGGAGAATAACTGCACTAGTCTGAGGACCGTTGATGTTCTCAGGTGTCGTTTCAGCCAACTTTGGAGCACTGCAGTTTGGCTTCCAAGCAGCTGAGACTGGAGAGGTTGTGTTAGCACAGCTCCGTGACTCCGCAGAGCGGACGTGATGTCTCCACCATGTTCAAAGGCAGCTGAGCCACAGCAGTATTCTGCAGTCCTGAGTGGCAAGTAGTAGGTTGGCTTCCACCTGACAACCAGTCTGTTGTCTGCCTATGGCTGCTGGCCTGGAACTGTCCTCTGCCTCAAGTGAGTCCTTGCTGTGTAGGTGTCAGCAGCTGTGTGGTCATCGTTGAAGGGAAGAGCAGTAAAACAGGACAGCTTCTATGGGCTGAAGAAGTTGGTGTTAGACCCATTTTAGCACATTAAGGAACAACAGCTGATACTCTCCTATGAGGGTACTGTTTCTGTCGTGTACTTTTTGAAGAAGTATTATTCTGTTCAGACTTTCTGGGGATGATTTTTGTTCATTAGCTTCGAGTTAGTAGTTGATGCAGGTGTAACTGAGCCAGAATCTCCTGCATCTTTTCTCATTTGAGATTTTTGTCAAGATCTAATCAATTCATTCTTTAATCTCAGCATGAGTGCATGGCTGTACCTAAAATAACTGCTATCCAGTGAGTTTATCTTCTGCTTTAGTTGACTGCAGTACAGAATATATGATGTTTTATCATCTGTTGTTAATGATGCACCATGAACAAAGAAGTATGTTTTGTAGGTCTGTTTTACAAAACCTAGGTAAGTGACAGGAAACCCCTGAGAAGCCTTATGATAGAAATAGTGAATGAAAATGAAAAGTAAAATGGTTGGTGCAGCCTTTATGTACTACTGATATTGATAAGATTCTGTTGGAGATTACAGCAGTGCTATTCCCTCCATTTATTTTTGATTGGGTCAGCATTTAGGCAGTGATCCCATACTTTCTGGGCTTGCTATAAAAATTCACACTGAGCTGGAACTTGTTGTACATGTACTATACCTCTCAGCATACTAGAATTCTTATTAAATTGGGGGAAAAAATCCATTAATCTCTTTTAAAGTTATTAGAGATGAATGACTGTTTAATGGCTTGGGCTGCATGTTGTCATGTTTACTATCAGACATCATCATCTGAGTTATCCATTGCAGACTTAGCTTTGTTCACTAGCTCAGAACCACTGCTCACTCAAATGCAAAGCTCCTGTGTAGCCTTATCTCCATAAAAGCAAATTATTAAAAACACTATGTATTTTTGGGGAAAAAACCCAAACCCTAGTTGATATTCTTCCCCTGACCCCCCGAAGTGTTTTGTTTTGTGTTGTCTGTTGTGAAGAATCTCATTGCTCAGCCATGCAGAGGAGGCAGCTGCAGGAAAGGCTGATGCAGGGCTGCTGGCTGTGCCTGTTGTCCCCAGTGACCTCGGTGCTGGGTCCACTGAGTGGGCACTTACTGGACAGCAGGTATTTTGGAGAAGGGGGTTTGTGTTGCAGGTATTTGTTGTTGCCCTGGCCCCGGAGTAAGATGTCTGAGAAGCTGAATGGCAAACTAAAGCTCTTAGAAAGTATGTGTTAAACTAGCCTTATGGCAGTAGTTTGAAAAGATTGTTTCTATTTCTAGTGTTTATTTCAAAAGGTATGGAGACTTGGAGGAAATACATTATTTTTTTTTTTTGCCATTCAGCATACAGATAAGCACTTGGAAGATTCTGAATTGCAACAAGTAAGTCTGACAAGATTAAAAGTAGCAGATAAATATATTGGCTCAGGTGTGTAGTGATTGCTGTGGATGGAGGTGACAACCATGCTCTGTAATTCAAACCCGTGGTAGCAAAGTGCAGATCTGTGCCAAAGATGGAAGGTTCTGCAGAAAACAGAGATATTTCCACTATTTTTTTTTTCTTATAAATCTTATCAAATAGTTAAAACATGTAAAGGCTTGATTTGGGAGAATTTCAGGTATTGACTCCTTTGGTTTTACTTCTGGCTAAAGCTCCTTCAGCCAAGCTGCCATCACTAGTAGCAGCAGGATGAGTGAACTCGGTCACTGCTGGCCAAGAGATCCCACCCCCTGCAAGGAAAAAAATTCCTGTGTGGAGATTTTGGTCAAACCTAGGAGAAAATGCCTGTGAGAAGAGTTAGGAGTGAGGGAGAGAGAAAAAGCACTGAAGGCTGCTCAGGAGCTCATCTTTTGGGTATGATAGGAGAATGTGGCTGTTCCAATCTGCAGCTTTTGAGAAGTTGAACTAACTCAAAGCAAAATTTCTTTGTGTCATCCCAGCGAGTAGAAACTATTTTCTTTGATTCAAATGATTTAAAATAAGATATTTGGTCTTAGTTTCCCATAAAGATGCATATTAACAAAACTAATATTTTCCTGAAACTTCATTTTTCATGTAGAAATGGGTTCTGTAGTTGCCAAAAAATTACATACCACAGCCTTGCTATGGGCTCAATACTGTTCTGCCTTCTTCTGTGAGTTAGTTCTCCAGATGTTTTAGTATTACCTCCAAATGTTTAAAGATAATTTAATTAGCAGCAAGGGCTTGTCCTGTCTAGGAAAATCCCATGCTATTTTATTAAGGGGAAAACTGGAAAAGGATAAAGATCAAGACCATCATTTTTAATTCAGTATCGCTCTCTCCAGTGTCTCATTATCCTCCTTGTAAATGATTTATAGTCAATAATTGTCTGTGAAGAACAAATGAGTCCCCTATTCCCAAATCTCCCACACTTATCCTTGAGCTACCTTTATTTTGTATTAAGACTTTCCCCTACAAAGCCTGCACAAATGTCTCATTCCCCTTGGCCCTTACCAGGCTGCCTTGGAGATGGTGAGCAGGGTCAGGGCAGCTGCAGTCTCCTGGCTGTCAGCAGGTTGCTGTCTGGTCCTGGATACCCTCTCTGGTCCCTAAAGCTCATCAGCAAGGTGTCACACAGGAGCTTGTTACCCAGAAAATGCCCTGCCCGGGGCAGCCTCTCCTGATAGAGTTGCAAAGGGGAAGGTTGCTCCAGGAACAGTGTTTGTGAGGTGAAGCAGCTGAGGCTGTTACCTCTGCTCCTTTCCTTAGGCCAATGTGTCTCAGGGTTCACACTCAGCAGGACCTTGAGAAGCCACAAATTTCTCCGTGGGAGCAGATGCCAAAGCTCAGTGGCCATCATGGCTAGCTGTGTTTTAACACCTGCCAAAATCAAACCACAGTGTGAGCTCTTCACCTCAGCCAGGGAAGAGAGGCTGTTTGATGCTTCTCTCCCATGCAGGGCTGCTGAGGCAAATCTCTCCCCGTGCCCTTGACGTATTGAAAAAGACCTTTTTGGAAGTCTGAAGTATCCTTCCTCTGGCTTTTCTCGTCCTCTCCTGGCTCATGGATGCATAAAATAAATCCTGCTTCTTAATCCTTAGGTTCAGAGACTGAGAGGCAGATTTGCCATACCCTGGCAGTGAGAATTGATGAGTGTGTGTGTAGTGCAAGGCCAGATGTGAGCCCTTCCCTGCATCCAACAACATGGCTTATAAGAGCCTCCCAGAGTCCATGCCAGGGCTGTTTGTGTCCCACTTGTTACAAATCACTGTGGTGGAATTTCCCCTCCTAAAGCACTGCTGATGTTTTAAAATGAGTTAAACTTCCTCCCGTTCCTCAAGACCATGTGTTGCTCTCTCTTTAATGAAAGTTTAAAAGAACTGGTGTGAAGTATGTTTTCCTTATTGTTAGGAAATGTACTCAAATTTTCTTAAACCTTTGGGTACCAGCTTGTGAGATCTGCCAGCTTTACCCGTGGCACATTTCCATGCAGTTTCCTCGGTCAGCCCTGGCAGTAGGGGTGTGTATGGTGGTCTGGAGTGCTGCATTACAAGATGTAGAGATGCTTGCTAAGTTTCCAGCCATCTCTCATGGAGAGACCCAGGCTGTAGCATAGGGCAGTGGTGTAGCCACTGCTCTGAGGTCTGCTGCTGTGAAAGTTCAGCAGCAGTTGTAAGGCTGCCCTTAAAATCTACGACAAAGCCAATAGCTATCATTTGTGATGGCTGTGATAAAACAAAACCACCTCCTGTTCTTTTCTTACTAGAGGAAAAGGGGGATGTGTAAAAACTCTGTGTTCAGTGGTAGACCAGGAATGGATTTAACTTGATCTCTGTAGCAATTTGGAACTTAACACTCTGGCATTGATAACAGTCCCCAGAATGACACTGATGAGAATGTTCCTGCATAATGATTACAGAGTTTCTCAGGCAAACTGAGAAACCGTGTGTGTGACTCAGAAAACTCCTCACTGCAAGGCTGCAAGAGCCCCTTTTAAAATCCAATGTATATATGGTTGCCAGAGTGTGTGGGCTCAAGTCTTTTCTGTTTAGTATGATCCAGTCACCCATATTGAGGTAACTCTCAGGACAGTGAATTAAAACATTTCAGTGACAACTCTATTTCTGTTCAGTAGGACCCATAAATGTATTTTGAGTTGGTCTGGGATATTCATGCTTAGTTCACTGATTTGCTCATCAATGGTTTAATTCATTTTACTTGGAGACTTTCAGAGAATGATTTCAATGGCCTTGGGGAAGTACATTGCAGTGAAAGGGTTTACTTGGAAGCTTTATTTGATAGAATAAGGAATAAAGTTGTATAAGAAATTAATGTACTTCAGGTGCATCTGCACATAAATGTTATTTGTGAGTGCACATCTGACTGCATGGAAACAGGTAACTGCTGTGATAAGAAAGCTGCTTTGATGTCTGAACATCTTTGGGATGATCCATGCACTGTCTTGGCAGTTTCTAATCCTCTAATTACAGTGGGTCTTTGCCTGGATCCCATACTGCCCCTTGACAGTACTGCCTGTTAACTAATAGCTCATCAGTACTGTTCACTCTGTCAACATGTCACTTAAAACATGCAGTGAAGATGAGGCCAGGGCCAAAATGACCTTAATTATCAGATGAAAGCTGTAGCAGTGCTAAAGCCTTCCTGACTTTGCAACTAAAATGATCTTAAAAGAAAAAATTTGCATCCTATAATTACTGACCCAAAATGTAATTCTCTAATGGGTGATGCAGCTCACTCTTCAAGATGATTTCTGCCAACTGCCTCTCCCCGAGCACTCATCCATCTCCTCTCCTGCTCTCATGCACCAGCTTTGGTATGTCAGGAGCTCCAGCAGCATCTCCCCTCATTTCAAAAGCAGCTTAGAAAAAGTGCTATGGCAGTAGCCTTGGGCTTTGCTCTTACACTGATGCACCTTTTGTTTCTGCCCAGTGCGTGGTTTCTCATTTCCAGTGGATTGGGTGCATTGCAAATCTGAGAAGGAACCTTCCTTTTCAAAAAGACATGCCAACTTTATTAGATAACAATCAAAAGCTGTTGCAAACTGATTTATTAGAGAGCGTTAAAAATATTGGATCAGGATCCTCAGCAGTGGTGAGTTCAGTCACTCAAAGCAGATCTCTCAGAAGCCTTTTGCTAAACTAGTCTCATTCCTGGGCACGTGCAGTTGTGGCATAAATCAGGGCCATGTTTCATTTAAATTGATGGAATTTGTAGTGATGGTTATTCTAGGGAGAGAGAGGAAATTACAGTAGGTACTCCAGATCATCTCCATTCTTGAGAATGCTGCTGTGAAGGGAGAATAAGTTTGAGGAGCAATTGGATTAGAAACCTTGAATGCAATCGTCATGAAATGGATTTGTCTGGTTCAGAACAGCTGCAGTACTGAAGGTGCCACTGCCTTTTCCCTAGTTCTTATTTTCTACATGCTGAAAGCTGTGTCAGCTCTGCCTAATGGAGTGGTGATCTTTTCTGGTTCCTTCCAAAGTCAAGCAAGTCAAATTAAACAGCCATAAATTAACCCAGGTGACTTTGTACTGAAGCTGGTGAAGAGTGCTTGCATTAAGGAGTACTTGCCACAGAAATGGTGTTGTTTTAAATCCCACTGTGAAAAGCACCCAGAAGCAGCTAAGGCTTCCAGAGTGGGATTTAAGTTGGACAAAATTAATACGATTAAATGGAAATTTGACTAGGTTCTGATTAGCTGAATCCAGTTTAACCTTTGTACAGATTGAAGTAGACGAGTGAAAATCAGGATGGCAGAACTGTGTCTGTCAAGACTGTATCATAAATCACATGTGTTACAGGACCAAACTAGTGCTGTGTGTCAACTCAATCCCAGGCTCTTGTAAAGTGTTTTACCTTTCACCTTGATGCTCTTTTAAACCAGCTGACAGCCTACATCAGAATGTTGCCAGTTTTTATGAAAGGGACATAAAAATGTCAAATGACTTCAAGAAGCCCCATCTCTAGCTGGTGTGGAGAGCTGGTTGTCCTTTATTCCCATGACGAGTACAGTCTCCAGATGCACTGATTTTGGGCTGGGGTGTTGCCAAGGCTGAACAATAGTCAGGTGAGCTTCAAATAGTGAAAGCTCTGTTTCTTCTGGGGCTCTGAGGTAAAAATCTGCTCTTTTCCAGTGAAGACACTGTGGTGCCTTGGCCTCCACCAGCCAGGTGCATTTGGACATCTCTCCTTGCTTTAGTTGGAGAAATGAGTGGTGTTCCCAGCTCTGTAAAAGCAGTCAGTCAGCAGTCAGCTTTCTTCTTACCAAATGTGGCAGCAGGATGACAGCTTACACGTGCACAGGCATTCCCTGCTTCTGCAGAGCACTGCTGTCTAGACTGGCCTTGAACTGTGTCGGAAGCTGGCAAAGCAGCTGGAAACCCACCACATAAGGGGAGATTTCAATTCTGCTATTCTCTGTTTCAAACAGCATTTCTTACACTGCACCACAGGAAAGAGACCTCTGTTAGAATCACGTGAATGCATTGGAAACCTGATCAGAGCACATTCCTGTTGCAGTGAAAAATCAAACCACACATTGTACAAGCCCTTTGTGTTGTACAAGCCCTTTTTGCTGGACAGCTTTTCCACAGTGGCCAAGTTCAACATTAGAGGGACAGTTCTGTGCACAGTTCCTAACCTGGGTTTTGGCAAGGGAGTTGTGGGTGTTGCAAGCAATGACAACTTCAGTGGCAAGTTTTTCATGGAGCATAAAACTCATCTCTTTTCCTGGTCCTTTCTCCCTTTCCTGCCCCTTGTTTCCCACTCTGGCTGCCAGTTTTTGTTGTTATTTTAAAATGTAAATCTTGGCTCTCCTGTGGATGTAAGGTTCAAATGCATGTTTTGTTCATGTTTTTAGCAAGTACACATACCCCACACTTGTCTAAATTTAACCCAAGTTCAAGTACAAACAGTTGCAATGCATGGCTTTCAATCATTTTGCAGCATAAAGGCAGGGCACAAAATCAGTAATTTACAGGGAATGTGCAAGAAACTCTCTCGGAGCATGGCAGCCTTACCAGGTCTCCTGGGGGCTGGCAGCTCTGCTCATTTTTACTTGCTGTCACACCAGCAATTTGATATTCACTTGGAAAAGTGCATTTGTTCCTTTTTTAAAGCAGTGGTTATCTACTCAAGTATGAAATTCACTTTTAAGACAGTAAGAAGAAAACCCCATTAGTCTTTCAGATGCTTTTGCATTTGAAAAATAGTGAATCTGATAAAGCAACGTGAAAGTGAGATTTGCAGGGTTTTTCATCACCTTTTCAAATGGCTATACGTTGAATACATCAGGATGACAAAAGAAAGAAACAACAGATCAACTAGGGATGTAGGGCTTACCTGTTACAATGTTCAGTCATTTCTCTCTCTCATTACCAGATGTTGCATGTGAATGACGTGGCCATTTTACATTTGGGGTTTGGAGATGAGATTCCTACTGGGTTACTGCTATATCCACAAAGACGTGAATTTATAGCTGCCTTCATTCTGTGGCTACAAGAAATCGAGATGGGAGGGAAAACTCTCACTGTGCCAATCAAGCAATAGAAAGATGTGAGATGGGAAAATGAAGTTAAAGCAAGTTGGAGAGCCCAAGGCAAAAGAAGCTCTTGTGCATTTTGCAGAGTTGAAGGTGCTTTCCTTGAATCTTTGCTTAACTGCAGTGTTCTTGTGGAACAGTGCTGTGCTTATCCCCATCAAAGGGCATCACACCCAGCCCTTCTCTGTCACTGTGCATTTGGGAAGAGTGCCTAATCACAGGGACTCTGCTGAAGCAGTTACATTTGTCAGATATGCATTTCTCTCTTCTTGGCTCAGTTGAGTTCAGTGTGCTGGAAAGAATGAGAACTGGCTTTACACTTTTCAGGCACTGAGTGGGGTTTAGGTATTTTTTTTTTCTACCTGTGAATGTTGTTAGTGTAGAGACTGTGTGTCCTGACAGGGTTTGTGCTGAAGTAAACCTCCTGAACTCAAAGCTCTTCACCACCAGCTGAAGGATGGGCTCCTTGGGGGCAGTGCTGGGGGCACCTGGCTCTGTGGATTGTCGGTGTCCTCGTGTGGGGTTTTGTGTGGAGCTGGGGGGAGGTTACAGAGCTTTGGCATGAGCTGAAGTGTAACAGCCCACGAGACCCTGGCTTATCCAGTTGTAACAGCTTCCAGTGGAGATGCAAGGCATGTTCTCTCCCTACCTTGTAATCCCTTTCTTTCGTGTCATGACAGGTAAACCAGCCCACATCAAAGACTCATTCCAGCTCTGATGGAAATTTCTCATTAACCACCTCTTAGGAATATTACACCTGCTACAAAGGCTTCTTTTATGTTTGAAGTAATTGGGTCAGAGTTATTTATTTAATTAATTAATTTTAATTCAAGACAAGTAAGTGAAATGAAAGCTAGTTAATACAACTTGGAGCTTTTCGTAGCTTTCTGTTCAAAAAAGAGTAACCCTAGCCAACACCAGAATAGCCAGCAGCCCAGTGTGCAGGGTGACCCCTGGGGAGGTAGGACAGCAGTGGGTCAAAATCCTGCTGCTTCTTGGAGTGTGGACCTGAATGTAGTTCAGAAAACAGACCCAGCCTTCAGGCTACTTCTTCCTCTCTCTGCAGAAGATCTGTGTATAAACAAAAACGTGGGTATTTATAGATAACGGAACTGTTCCAGTGGGAATGGTGGATGAATTTTCAAGTAATTTTTGTAAATAAATGTTCTGACAGAGTTTTGTGGCAGACATTTAAAACCAGCTTCTGTTACACTTTCCTTCCTTTGGAGTTGGAAGGTGGAGTGTCCTCCCTCTGATTGAGATTCAGCAAGTTCTGACCTCACATTTCCTTACTCCGAGTGGCTGTGACATGTTTAGTGAGAAGCCCAAGGGGCTATTGCTCAATTTTAGCAAATTCTCAAGTGTGTTACATATTTATTCTGCTCACCATTGATTTCTTAACTATGTGTTACATATTTGTCCTGTTCACTATAGATTATTGGCTTTTCTTTGATCAGTTCTCTTTTTATCAGTTCATTGAAAAGTGTGCAAATTCTTTCACCATTTATAAAATCACCTTATAAAATATTTTCCTGTTTCTACCTGATGTTTAATTCAATTTTATTTCCAAGATTCATAAGTACCCACTTTATTTCTGCAGTAAAGTGTGTCCCTCTATCTGATTATTTAGTTGAGTTCCTTTAGTATTACTGTGTATAAGAGAATGGAAGGTATTATTATTCTTATGTCCTGTGTTTGTACTAGTCCTATATCTAACATTTTACCCCCTAAATCCTGGATTAACTGCTTATCAATCTTGGAATATTCTATTTGGTTTTCTTGGGCCCTTCTTAAAATTTCATTTTCTGTTCCTGGCACTAGAGCTAAAATTGTCTGCTCAGATGCCCTTTCTGCTGCCATCTTGGCCTCATGATGTGCAGTCCTCTAAAGCTGCCTCTCTCAGAGCCTGTTGACTGGACTATACAGCTCCCATTGTTTCCATGGAGTCAGGAACAGGCTGCTCCATCCTAGTGCTGCTGAGAAAAGGGGCTGTCACTCCGAGAAAAGGCTGGAGTTCTTTACCTGTCCTGTTGGTAGTGGTGGCTGGCAGGTGGCTGCCTTCCTCCCAGGCACAGTCCCCTCTGCCTCTGGATGTTTCATACCCCAGAAACAGGGTGTATTATATTCTGACTCACATTCCACTAGCAGTCTGTGTTTAAGAAAATGATTCATTACTTCCCCTCTCCCTTTCCTGTCTTCTGATTTCAATGGATATTGCTTTAAATGGACTCTAGAAGCATTATCTTTTAATTTTTTACAGGCACTGCATTCTTTGCCTTTCCAGGTGTTCCACAGGCCCAAATTCCCAGATATACTTGGTTTGTAAATTCATCCATGGAGGGAGGTTTATCCAGAATTATTTCAGGGACGGGCTCAAGAGTTCTATGAGTCTGAGACTGGTGAAATGTGCAGAAGTTATGTGATGCTGGGCAGTAGTTGATTTTCTCAATTATTTGCCATCCAGCTGGATCTGAGGTCACCAAGGCAGATGCTTGTGCCAACCCCAACGACTGGTGTGCCAAGGAACAGTGGTGCCAGGCCTGGCTCTGTCAGGCTGGGGTAGTGCAGGTGTTTCATCTGTGAAAGCAGATACCCAGAGAGACTGTGGAAGGCTTAGCTTCTGGTGCCCAGCAGTGACCTCAGCAGGCAGCAGCTTCTGAGCTGGAGGGTTAATTCAGCCTCAGGCTCTTCTGCTCTCTCCCAAGCTGGCTGCAGGTGATGAACTTCCAAAGTTATCATTTATCTCCCCTTTTCCCTTGGCTTGTTGCAAAGAAAAGCTCCTCAAGCTTGGATTCTCCTCCTAAACCACTCTCAGGCAGCATGTTTTCTACCTTTATTAGTCTCATTTAAATAAAAAACAAAATTACTGATGGCAGTGAGCACTGCTTAGAGTGAACAGCTTTTGCTTAAATGCTTTGTTGAACAAGAAGCAATGTAATTATTTGCTTATAGAGAAACATGCATATGTGCTTTATTGAATCACTCTGTGCACTGGTGCTGGATGCAGGTTCATGCCCTTCCTTGCTTCTCTGAATGCTAATAAAATAGGAAAGTATGTACCAGAAACAAAATTCCTGTGTGGTTTTGGAAATTGGTTGTATAAAAGGATGACTGGGAAAAAAAAAAAAAAAAAGGCATTTTGAAAATGACTGCTTTCACTGCTTTATCCTTTTTATGAAAGGATGGATTAAAGCATTCAAATTAAAAATCATTAAAGATTAATAAAGAAGAGAGGCAACAGGAATAATTTTAATTTCCTTCGTTACCATATATAATGATAGCCTTAGGGTAGAATGAGAGAAATGGAGAATGGATGAATAGAAATGTATCCATTAGGACTATACTATTTTTGCTTCCCTTGACATGAATAGGTAGCTAACAAAAATACTGTTACAACACAAGTGCTCACTCTGGAAATGATTTTAACTCTTAGCTCTCCTAATGTACAAACCACACAATGGCTGTTGGAGGGGCTTTCTTTCCTCTATCTGCAGGAACTTTCTAGCTCCTTGAATTTTTTATTCATTTCAATCTTTAGCACCTGTACCAGGTTCATCCCAGTAATGGATTTGGCTCCCTGAGCTGATGCTCACACAGCACAGCACTTCTGTATCTGCATAAGCAGAGGTGAAGCTGGCTGGTGTCAGCAGAGCTTGGTTTGGGTGGCAGGGGAAGGCTCTGCACCTGAGAAGCTCTAGTGAGAGGATCCTGTTTCAGGGCAGGGTAAGAGGCTGCTACATCCAGCTCTGAGCAGCTGGGGGTTGGGCTAGATGACCTTTGGAGGTCCCTTCTACCCCAATCCATTCTCTGATCTGGTGGTGCAGAGAAAAGTGCCGTGAAGACCAGTTGAAGGAAGAAGCTGAGCCAGGTGACTGGTGTCTGTTGTCACTGGTATCCACTGGGCAAGTGGGCAATAATCCTATGGTGGCAGTGCCAATGAATAGTTACTATGCTGAGCAATCTTCTCACCAGCAGCCTGTTCTGCTTTGGTAAATTCCCTTTGGTTTTGTGCCTATTTACAGTGAAAACTCTTGATGTCGTTCGTGTACTCTGTTTGCTGTAAAGGTGATTACTTCCTAGGCTAATTGTCATTAGTGTTTATGATGCTGAGTAGCTGTAGTGCTCTCAGGTCTGTGCTCATGTCTGTTTGTACATGTATTTCCTAGCCTGTGTCATCACAGCCCCAGGTTTATGGTCGTTAATGAACACAGAAGGCCAATTTGCAGAGCAGAGCAGATGGACACATAATCAGTCTGATGACTTAATGTCACAGTTGAGATGACCTTGCAGTTACCTATTACTCATTTCTGCCAAGACTGTTCTGAAACCTTAGTAGAGACTTAAAGCTGCTGCATCCCAACTTACAGCAGCACACGCAGCTTTGCCACCCTGGCCACGTGGGTGCGTGCCCAAGACCCCAGCTGCATTGGCAGGGTGGGGGGTGTGCCTAGGAAAGCTGCTGCTGCTCTGTGCAGGCTTTTCTTTCTGGAAAAAAAAAAGTGTGTAACTATTAAAAACCAAGGAGGATGGGGTGTCCTCCACAGTTATTTTTTTTACAGCTTTTCAGAACACGAGTGGGTTCCTGTGCCTGTTGGTTTGTGGGGAGCAGCCAGGCTGTGCTTCTCCTTGTGCTTCCCAAGGGAGCCAGTGCCTCTCATTCTGACCCCAGCAGTGTTTGTGAAGTTTTGAAAATGAATAGCTTTCCAACTGATCACCTCAGAGCTGTGAGCTGCTGCCATCTCTGTGCTGCACAACTTTTCCCATTTGCCCTTTTGCAAACAGTCAGTCATCACACGAAGCAATTGCTCGTTAGTACAGAGGGGAGGGGGTAATAATGTGGCATCAATTATGTAATGTGCTGCTGATCTATGAATGGTGTCTTTACTAGATGCATTACTGAAAGAGAAGTCACGAGGCATTTAAATTCCTTTCTAGGTCTCTATCTTTGGAGTTGTTCAGAAAGTTATAAATTAGGTTGTTAACTAACTGATTTATGGGATATGCTTATTTTGCCAGTAATTTTCTGCGTCGGTTGTAAATTACCTTCTTTTATTTTGCCATCTGCATAATTATATTTTACCCTTTTGCCTGTGTGCATGATTTGTTACCCTGACAACCTTTATCATTCTAACATTTTTGTGGGTTTTGTCAGTTTTTCTGATGTGAATGTAGTGCTGAAAAAATAGATACAGACTCTAGTGGCATGAAAATGTAAATGACAGCAGTGTCTAAGGATAACATTAATTAAGATACCTGAATGCAATAAAAATAAATTGTAACTGCACCAAACTGCATGTGAATTAGCCTTTTCATAAACTGGAGTTAATATGGAAAAATCAACAATAGCTGATTTTTTAATAGATTTACCCAGATTAATTAGTTTGACTTAAGGAAATGTGAGCATCTGTAGTCATTGTAGCATTGGCTGGTAATAATAATGCTCTTGTTGATCTTCACTTTAGAATATAAGATAGAAATCTCTGTGGTACAGGTGGCTTTTTCAAAATAAGTTATTTGACATGCATCTCATTTACTTTAAGAAGCTATTTTCTGCCCAACTGCTGTAGGGAAGGGTAGACATTTGTCTCTTTTGTATAGCTATAGATACAACTTTTTCTAGATATGTCTATACATAGTGAGATAATAAAAGAAAACCAAGGCTAAACCAGAAATGTGTCTATTTTCCAGTATCAGAATAGGTGATATAACTACCAATACTGACCTTAAATTACAAATAAGTGGCTTTATTTGTGTTTTTAACCTAGTAAATGGTGTTATGTCCACCTTAGGCTTTGCCACATAGAAAGTCCATTGATAGCACATCATGAAATAGACAACAATATCTAAAAGATGCTATCTAAAACCTGATGTATTCTGTATTTTTTAGCATCAAGTTGCACTACCTGACTCAGAGGAAGAGAGCATGTATAAGAGAAGAGACTTTACATTCTGCTTACGAGTTTTATTTCTTTAATAAAAATATATCTAGAGGAATAACTTATTTTTGAAAATTCCATAATTCCATCATCATTTGATGATTTTGTTTGGTTTTTCTTTCTGGGATTTGTAACTCAATTTCTTCAATAATTGCAATCACTGCAATTTCTACAGATCAGTGATTTTGTTCTGTGAATTCCAGTGGTTTTGAGGGCAAACGTGCAGCTAGACTAACTCCTAGGTGGCACTTGGATATTGTTTTGATTCAGCACATGTTGCTCTTTTGTTAAGTAGTGATTTCTGTTCAAGGGCACATCTCTGTTTTGTTGCTTGTTTGGGTTTGGTTTTGTTTGTGTAGTAACAGTAATAACAGGTCACCTTATGGTAGCTTGTTCCTTTTAGTCATCAGTGAGGATCCCAAATGTCTAATCTGGATGGAAACCAGCTGGTCCATCTAAAACCTTGGCCAGTTACCTGTAATTATCTTCACAGTGAGTTGTCCTTTATTCCTCTAAACCTTCATTGGCCTTAGACTATTTATCACTCAAAAACACCAGAACTATTGCTTCCCTCTCTCCTCTCAGAACGCGTCTCATTTAACATTTCTGATGTTGCAAATTCCCATCTTAATGTGATTTTAGTGATTGTCAGCAATGCATTTTGCAATCAGTTTAGTGCATTATTTATTGGAAATGTTGGCAAAAAGTAGTGGGTTTGGAGATACCCAGGTTGGGGGTGTTTATGTAGGTGGCCGGGCAGGATATAAACTATAAACTTTACTCTGTAAACTATAGCTTATTTTTTTTCTCCTGCATGTTACACAGCTACTGAGAAGTTTCCTATGAAGTGCTGACAGCACAGTCATCCCTGCTACCAATGTTTGGGGATGGCCAAAGGGAACTTCCTTGAGAATGTTTACATGAACTTCTCCAGATCTGTCTGATTAGAGCTAAATTTGCCTCCTGCTTTACTGGAGCTGATGGCCCTTAAGCAAAGACAGTTAGTCTGCTGAAAGACTCCCATTTGACATGAGTGGGCTCTAGATCAGGTTTCGTGTCATTAAACATCCATATTTCCTGGTTCTTGGAGATGGATGCACTGCATTCTTGCAATGGTATTAGAATTATGTATTATAAGCCTGATGTAGCAAGTAATGGGTGATGTTCTGAAATGTAAGTTATAAGGGAAATTTGAACAGAAGATTATAATGGTCCCAGGGGGCCTCAGTGGTGATTAGTCTTGTCATCCCTCTTCCCTCTGTCACCTCCCAGAGTCAAAAACTGGTGTGGAGGCAGAAACCACAATTCTGGGGACAAGTATCAGTAACTTGGCCAACAGCTCAGTGAATTCCAGCCTGCTGTGGCTTTGTGAAAGGCAGCTAACTGTTCCCTGGCAGCAACAGGCAGTAAAAAGTGTATTTTTGGAGAAAACCAGCAACAACAACCTTTGAAATCTTAAAGCCTGATGTAAAAGATTTTGAAAAAATCCTTAGATTAGAAAAAAAAAGCCAACATAGTGTAGAAATTGATTACAAGAGCTTGCTGTAGGTATACAAATACAAGAATTTTCTCATAAAACTGAGGTGATAGTGCAGAAGTCTGGAGAGACAGAGATCGAGGCAGGTTGTGCACTCTCACAAATTTCATAGTTCTAAATAATTACATTTGAAGAAAAAAATAACAAGATAGTTCAGATAACACTTGAACTGTGTAGTACTACTTGGAAAGATGCCTGATTTTATTTCTTTTTCTTGTTTCTCAAAAAAAAAAAACCAAAATATTTGATGGCCCAAGTGCAGAGTGACACTGTGCTGGGTTTTCAGTGACTGTCCCCTGCCCAGCTGCAGGTTGAAGTTGCTCTGACCACATCAGATTGATGTGGGGTAGCAGAGTGAATGTCCAGGAGAGCTGCCTGTAACTGTGGAGCGTGCACATGATTTCTCCTTAGCATTTATCAAGTGTAGAGCTTATATAAAATGGTATCTCCTTAAGGTATTTACATCTCATAGCATTCTCACTGCTGCACTGTCACCTTTGTAGATGGCTTTCCTGGAGCAGAGAAGAGGTTTTTGGCATTTTGTGGTGTTTGTTTCTGGGAGACATGTGGGAGAGAATTGAGCATAGAGTGTAGCAAGTCCAAGTAGCTGCATTTTCCTTTCCTTGTGGTGTCCTCCATTCTCCTTCCATTTTTTCCTCTTGCAGATTTCTCCTGTGCAGTCTATTCAATAGAATAGGCAAAAGCCAGAAAAATCTGGCTGATTTGCAAAACTGGAGAGCAGGCAACAGATTTTCAGATCCAAGTTATTTGTCTTTTCTTATTTTTCAGGATCTTAGCCTTAAAACTAGTCTATCTCAGAAAAAGGTTAATCTTGTCAGTTAACTCGATGGTACCCATTCTGATCTCGCATTCTAAACGTGTATAACAAAGGCTGTAGCACAGAGAAAATTAGAGGTGAACTTGTTTTTCTTTATTCTTGATTATAGAGTTCAGTGCTCCACTGCTCCCTTTGCTGAAAGAGCCCTGTAATCACCCTCTGCACTTCCCTTTTATGCTCTCCCACTACTCAATTAAGAACTCATTAAACTGCACACCTGCAGTGTCTTTACCCTGAACTGTAGTTTTTAACCCTCTACTTGTACATCATTAGAATACAGCCTGTGGATTGAGTAAAAATGACAGCAGAACCTATTTATGAAAAGAAGATCTCCGTATTGTTTAAAGCCAGTTAATAAACAAGCAGTGAAAGGTAATTTGGGTGAGCACAGAGGACTAGAAGTTGTATTTGCCATGACTTTCTGAGTAGACACAGGACAAGGTGGAGTGTTAACTGATGAATTATGATAGAACACAGAGAATAACAAAAGCTTGGTGATGCTTTCATTGGAATGGGGATGACAGAGAGGAGGCTTGGGGACCTGCTGTGATGTTTCTGTTGGATGTAACTCATGGGCTGGCACCATATCATTGCTGGGTTTTTGGTGTCTCTTCCAGGCATAAGCCTTTTGCTAAGTTTTGGAGGAAATGTTTAGATTCTGGTTCATACTGGAGGATCTGTTGCAAGTAGCTTGAGTTTAGGGCTTTCTTCAAGCTGTTTTGGCAGAGGTTCCCTGAAGAGAGCACTGCCTGTGTGCTGGCTGTGATCAGACCTGTTCAAGGAGTAGTTTGAATCTATAGCACTCGCTGGGGAAATGTCTGTACTTCATGCCCTGATTTTTTTCTCGAGTCATAAGGTTCCATATTTTGCTAATGATTACTGATTATTTGCTAGTATGGCAAGAGAGGCAGCAAAAATTGTGAACCTGCAGATCTGAACAATATAACCCTCAGTGATGAGTGATGTTTGTATATGAGCTCTGGGACTTGAGGTGTTTTTTTCTTACATACTTTCTTCAATTTATTTCCTTCCCAGTCTAGCATTTAATGCAACTGTAGGGAGGTTTTATAATGCTGCTTTTTCTAAACTCTGTATTTACTGTCACTGTAAGATCCCGATGGTAAAGGAGCTGCAAGGAGTAGTGGTTTAGCATCCTAAGAGTGATTTTTACCCTGTGCATCTTTACAGTGTCCTTTATGCACTTGTTTTGGGCTACACTGAATAAATTTTATGCGGTGCTGCCAGAGAGTCGTTTGAGTGCTTCCTACTGTAAAGTTTTAAATGACAGCAAAAGGAGGGATAGTGGGAGGGCAGAAAGAAAGAAAGAGAAGGTGAGTGAGGGTTCTCATTATTTATGGAGAGAATACAGACAGCTCAGATGCAAGGGAAAGATGTAGAATCCCAGGAGGGAAGGCATAGGTGTTTCAGAAACGTGGGGAAAGCAAAGGAGAAAGGAAGAGACAGTGGTAGCTGCCCAGAAGAGTAAGCAGGGGAGTTCAGTCCCATATGATATGGAATATTGCCAGTTTTCACATGGGCTGCTTAACTAAAATCAGGCTGACACCCACTGCAAATGAAGTGTGGAAACTTGTGGGGACTGCCAAATGCCCACCCTATACCCTAGTAACACTCCTTTGTGTATGTTCAAAGAAGTTCATGAGGGACAGCATCTTTCCTGGCCAGTTCTGGTGAGGACAGGGGAAGTCTTGATGTGTAACTTAAAATTGTATGTAAGAAGGCAGCAGGAGAAAAACCAGTCAGCCTAATGCTGTGGCTAAATGAGCTTTTACCAAGGACATGAGCAAAAATGTAATTGTCAGTTTGATTGCAGTTCACAGCCAGAAAAAATGGTATGCTTGCTGGGCTCCACCAGCACACCTGTTAGAGGGAGGGATTCCTCTGTGATGAAGCTGAAAACTCCTTTCCAAAAGGGAGATTTTTTTTTCAGATGCTAGGAATTGTTTCCCTGGGCTCCTGCTGGAGCTTGCAAACAGCACAGCACCAAGGGCAATCCCAACAAGAGGGAGCAAAGCCTCCAAGTGCACACAGAGCAGCAAGGGAAGGCAGAGGACAGGAGGCCATCCAGCCATGGCCACGGGGTGGGAGGAAGGACACTGTACTAAACCAAAATGGGAATAGAAATCCAGTTTTCTGCATTGAATACCCCAGTAGTGATCACAGAGTATACAAGTAGATGTATATTCCCAGCTTTTGGCTTTGTGGGGAAGTGATATTAGCTCTTTCTGGGACATAGAGAGAGAAGGAAGATGAAGAATCTCAAGGGGCAGGACTAAACCATGGGATAGCTACAACAGTTCAGCAGACAGGAGTTTGTGGACACAGCTTCATAAGCTTTTTCTTGGCACATCTGTTACACTAAAAAATTATACCATGTCATGGAAGATTTTTTGGAGAATGAGTCCTGTTTTGGGTTTTTTGATACTCTCTTCTCTGGGAAACTTAAGAGCTACTGAGTAGGTTTTTATACCAGTATTAAAGATGTTTTTATTTGTAAGAACACTTGTAAACCGAGGCTCCCTGGGAACATTCCAAGTGGCATTGGAAGCTCTAAGCCAGATAACTTAAGATGCTGGCACCCAGGAGGGGTTTTTATCGTGCAACAAAAGTAACAGTTGAAATAGATTTTTTTTATATATTGGTGTCTGAATTACAACTCATCAGATTTACTTCTTCTTGTAAGTATTCTGGTCAAGTCAAGCAGGATTTATGCCACGGGATAACAGCTGTGTTCATTGGCATGCTGTGACTGTAGGCTTTGATAACTGTGATTCTTCTTTGCTTGGCTTTCTCCTTAGCGGATGATGTTATTTATCCTCACAGTAAAAATTCCAGTTGGCTTTGTATCACTCAGTGTGACGTTCTGATATTTTCTCCTCAGTTGTGACTAACAATGAGATAATTCAGGAAGAGCAAAATCCAGGATGTTTCTTGGTAAACAGGATGTGCTTGGAAATGCAGAGTGAATTCTGCCCCTGCGTGCCCCAGAGTCCTGCATAGTGTTCCTGCACAACTGCTGGCCTGCTCACTGCTCCTACTGAGCAGCACTTACAGGAATTCTGCAGGGTTTTATTCTCTCAGAAGGAATCCTCACCCTGCTCACATTACACCTGTGCTGAGGAATGAGCAGGTATTGTCCTCCATAAATTACTGTCGACTTTGATCGCCCGGCTGTTTGGTGGCAGGCAAACTGAACAGATGTTTACGTTGGT
>JAOEGS010010010.1:17437-28688 GCA_025447755.1 Corythornis vintsioides
ATCTGTGGATGCTGAGGAGTCTGTTCTGGGCCCAGAGCTGTTCAGCAGCTTTGTCAGTGACATGGGGCACCCTCAGCAGGTTAGCCAATGACCCTGAGCTGTGTGGTGGGGTGGGCTCACCTGAGGGAAGGGATCCATGCAGAGGGACCTTGACAGGCTGGAGAAATGGGCCAGTGCAAAGTGCCTGAGGCTCAGCAGGTCCCAGTGCAAGGTCCTGCAGCTGGGCTGGGCCAGTCCCAGGCACAATGGCAAAGTGGGTGCAGAGTGGCCCTGAGGAGAAGGGCTTGGGGGTGTTGATTGAGGAGAAGATCAACACGAGCCAGCAGTGAGCTTATGCAGCCCAGAAGGCCAGCTGTGTCCTAGGATGCATCCAAAGGAGAGATCAAAGAGAGGGGGTTCTCCCCTTTGCTCTGGTGAGACCCCACCTTGAATACTGTGTCCAGTTCTGCTGTCTTCACCATAAGAGAGACAGAAATCTGTTGGAACAAGTCCAGAGGAGGCCACAAGGATGATCCAGGCTGGAGCACCTCTGCTGTGAAGATAGGCTGAGGGAGCTGGAGTTGTTCAGCCTGGGGAAGAGAAGACTCTGGGAGACCTTATCACTGCCTTCCAAAGCCTGCAGGGATCCTGCAGGAGGCTGGAGAGGGACTCTGCACACGTGTCTGGTGATAGGACAAGGGGAAATGGTTTTAAACTGGGGAGAAATAGGTTTAGATTGGATCTTAGGAAAAAGTTCCTCAGTATGAGGGTGGTGAGGCTCTGGCATAGATTGTCCAGAGAAGTTGTGGGTGCTCCTCCCTGGAGGTGTTTGAGGCCAGGTTGGATGAGGCCCTGAGCATCCTGGGCTAGCTGAGAGGTGTCCCTGCCCTTGGTGGGGAGGTTGGGTGAGATGATCTCTGAGGTCCCTTCCAACCTCAGCCTTTCTGTGATATGGGACCTTGGTTTAAAACTCTTAACAAAGAAGAGATTTCACAGCCTTTCTCCTAAACCTGAATTTGAATCTTTGAGTTGGCACGAGGGGGTAATAAATCACTTTCTGTACTGTGCTGAAAAGGAGAAAGCCCAAGTTTTGTATTCTAACTGAATCTGGGTCACAATTTCAGGCAGCAGTGTCTCCTGGTGGATAAAAAGCAGTGTGAAGAGCAGTGGATGCCTGTTGAGTGCCATCTGTAACCCCTCTTGAGCTAGCACCCTAAAGCCAAATGGTTCTGTGCAGTAACAGCACCCCAGCTACAGCAAGGAGCCATTCAGTGGCAGCTGAATTAGCCCTTCAGAGCTCTGTAGAGCAGCAGCTCATGGGCTCTCTTATTTCTTGCAGAATGGAAACTGGAGAACCTGAAGAGGCTGGATGTCAATCAGGTACCAACCATACCTCACTTCATAGCTCATCTGTTTTCACCTTCAGTTTTGAGTTTTCTGGGATTTAATCTGTGGGATCTGAGTGATCCCACTGCTGCAGCATTGCCCTGCTGTTTAGAAGTCAGAGTGGCAGAGCTGTACCCTGTGAAGAGATGCCAAAGCTGCAATTGCTTGCTCACACACATAGCCACTGCATACAGCTTCACTCCCTGCACACACTGCCACAGCCTTTGTGGTGCAGGGGCCACTGTGGAGAGAGGGCAGTGCAATATGCCAGGTACCCCAAAGCCACCTGAATGGCATCTAAGGAGTTTTCAGCGTGGGGTTTGGTTTTCTGAACTTTTAGGAGTCACTTGTGGTCATTTCCCTCTGCTTCTGAAACTGTTGTGGAGATGCTCTCCACAGGATTCCCTCTGAAGGTGCTCAGCAGAACACAGAGCAAACATGCTCTGATGAACATGGTTCTCAAGGTTGTGAGCAGCTGCTCTCTGGTTTTTGCTACAGCTAAGCCATGTTTATGTTCTGACCAGTTTCTGAGAGCTACCTATTTCACTATCTGTATTTATTCCTTTTCCCAGAAGTTGCTGTCATTATTGATCAAAACCAATCCTTGCTGTACTGTGAACTGCATTCTCCCATTGGGGTCTGTGATTATGGCCAAGCCACTTCATAATTTAGACTGTTTGTACTGTAAAGGAAGAAAAAAGGTGAACAGTGGAGCCCTTCATACTCAAATCAGCCAAGCTTCTTAAATCATGTCCATGTGTGCTCCTAAAGCTTGCCTGCTTGCTTCTTGCTTCTTATCACTCACAGACTCCAGACCTGCTCACCCAAGGGAAACCAGCTCATGTAGAAGGTTGAAGTTGAGAATGCTCTGAATCAGCTGCTTCCAGCAAAGCCCTGGTATGGAATCAGAGATCAGTTTTGCTCTCAGCATTCCCAGGAGCTGTGCTGGTGTTGTCTTGAGCCTGTAGAGAAGAGAAAGTGTCACTTTGCTCTGGGTGACAGAGTGCACAGCAGCAGAGCTGTTGTCCTGTAGTACACCTGCAGCTGTGGGTTCACAGAGCAAACCAGACCTCTGATGGCCTTCACTGTCCCCTGCACGTGGTTTGCAGCTTGCTGCTGCTCAGGAGAGCTGAGGCTGGAGCACTGCCTGGGCTTTCAGGGTAATTTCTTCAGCCTGATGCTGGAGAGACAAAGATTGTGGTGCATAGTTTTCCATTACAGGGAAATGTAAACTTTCTGAAGGCAGTGTTTGGCACCCCAAGAAGCAGCTAACAGTAGCTTACTGTAGGAGATGCCTTGCTGTAGGTTCAGAGGCCTCCTTGAAGGCTGGCTGCACACAGATAAAATGCAGCATTCCCTTCTGAAGGGGAGAAGGTGAGTGATGGGCACTGGGGAGATGTGAGGTAAGGAGTGCTGTGCAGAGCAGGGTGTTCAATATACTGCCTAAAACTGATTAGTTCTTTCTGTGGTATGAAAAGTGAGGTGCTGAATTCCTGTGAATAAATGCTGGGAAGGTTTGTATTTGCTTTTGAAGGTAAATGTATTTCTTAAGCTTTATCCGTAGTGGAGCCTCACATTTTGAATTTAATCATGCCATGATGACTACTGGAATATAAAAATAAAGGTATATTCTAAAGGAGAGTGATGTGTCACAGCTCCCCAGTATTGCACTTTTCCTTTTGCAAATGCAGATATGTTGAAATTAAAGTGAATTTCTTATCTCTGGAGGCTGGAATGATATTCAAATGGAAATGCTTCTGTTTGCACAGGCTGACATAGCACCACTGATGGCTTCACTCATTGGTGTGCCTTTCCCCCTCAATTCTGTGGTAAGAAGTACAAATATCTTTCCATGCTATAGATTTCTGCTCACCATAGAGGAATATGGGATGCATGTGAGGGGCAAGGTGATGGATTTGGGAATGTGCTGTAGGGTACAGGGACTGCTTGTAGTTTAGCTTTATGTGTCTTCAGTTTACAATATAAACTGATTTATTTATGTATTGTGTAGTGCTTTCAGTTGGAAAGGCAGCTGACCCTTTAAAAACTTCAACTTTATACTCTTGAGCTGCATGGAAGTTTCTTGTTACTTTGTCTTTTAGGGTGGTAAAGATGCACTATGGTTTGGGTAACACTGGGCTGTGAAAGCTGAGCCTGTAAACAGACTGGTTCCTGCAGTTTGTTTCATTATTTCTTGTTTAAACCAGTGCACTTTTTTCAGAGGGTATCTTGTGCCTCTGACTCAGTGTGAGTGCTATCACTGAGATGGCTCTGTCTTTGGATTTCTTTCATATATTATTAGATAGGGATGGGAAGGGACCTTAGAAGATCCTCTGGTCCTGAGCAGGTCACACATAGTGCAGAGGTTGTCTCATAACTAACTGACCATTAACATTTCCCTGGGGTGCTTTCACTGGCTGCTTTCATATGTAAAGCACCTGTTTACAACACAGATTTCTGAATATTTCCCCTGGAGTCTCTGCTCCAAATTGTGTCCCCCTGTGCTGATGGGCTCTGAAGGACACTGCCCATCACAGGGTGCTGTGGGAACTGCTCCCTTTCCCATCACTAGTGGTGGGTGAATCAGGCCCCACAAAGGCTTTGGATGGAAAACTTACATGTATTTCATAAATATCTTCTGATCAGAGGATTGTATTACTGTATCTTGTACAGTGTGCATTGGAACTGCCTTGTTATTTACTTATTTGCATTCCAGTAGGAGCTGGGATGTTATAAACACTCCCTGTGATGTTGAGAAATGAGAGAGGAGTATTTTCCAAGGAGTTACAGGAGCTATTTCAGCAGTAAATTGAAGTATTCCTATTGCTCATTTGGACTCTGATTTAGTTAGAGAAATTCCTGTTTCTTCATTTATTTTTTTTATGTATAGATGTATTTTTCTTCCACAGGGAACTCTGCCTCTGGAATATCTGAACAATAGTGCTCATTTCAAAGCAGAGAGCATGTTTACCAATGCTGTTCAGATTCTTGAGCAATTTAAGGTAAGTAAATATATGGTAAATAAATGTATTTCTTTGAGTAAGAGTTGTTGCTATGTGTAAAATAAGAAGAATAGGACACATACTGGATATAGCATGCTGTAATTCAGAGGACTAAAGAGGAATGTGCACACTGGGTGATGGCAATTCAAACTCCTTCAGATATCAAGTTAGTCAAAGGCTTTAAGAAAAGCCTTATTTTTTTTTTGTAAGGAATATAAGTAAACTTTTTCTTGATTCTTTATGTAAATGCTGATATTTATTGATTTTAATGTAAACCTACTTGCAGTGTGGGGGGGGGATGTGAGTGCTGATACCTGAAAAGGGAAATACTGCCTTTGCTACAGGGGCTGGGAGACAGGGCTCTAAGTCAGGATCAATATACAAACAGATCAAAAAGGTAGCAAACCTGTCCATTACACAAATTAAATTAGTGGCCTAATTAACTTTTAGCTAATGTTATATCTGTTGTTTTGTTCTGCAAGTGTTTATCTCTGGCTTCTCTGTCTTGATTCATTTAATATAAGACACAATTGTATTATGAGAACACACATTTGGTCCAAACAAAAAGGTTCTGTTTTCATGAGTTGCTTTTCAAGTAGCCTGAGAGTAGCTTCCCAGAATCCCAGAATCATCCTGCTTGGAAAGGAGCTCCCAGATCACCCTACAACAGCAAAAACCTAAATACCTGACCATGAGAAAAACAGCAGTCCCCCCTCCCTGCTGCCCCAGAGCATGTCCTGAAGCACCATGGCAGCTCTTCCTGAAACCCCTGCAGGGATGGGGACTCCACTGGCTGCTGCTTCAGTCTGGCAGGGTTTGGGAGCAGTGCAGTTAGAAAGTTTCTGTCTGTGCTTTATGCTGCCAGTCAGGCTGCTGCAGGAGCTCTTCAAGATGTTCTGAATGGCCTTGGGCAGAGTGGCTCTGCTGGCCTCCAAACCTGGTTTTATCCATGTGAATTGATCTAACAACACCGCTTTGGCAGTGCTGCTGCATTGCACTGGTGTCTGGCATCAGTAATTCCTGTTTCACTGAGGGAGCTCATCACAAGGCTGGTAGCACTTCCAGCCCTGTCTTCCCACCTCCAGGGACTTGAAGGAGTTGCACACATGGGAGTCTAACACCCATTTTCCTGGGCAGCATATCAACAGAGTCATTTCTTCTTTTTTTACAAGTCTTTCCATTTTTCTGTGGTTTTTTTGGTTGAATTGCTGATGCAATTTTTAGTCTTGTTGCAACTTGCATCTAATGGTTTCATGTTTTCTTAATGCAGGTTAAGATGCGTCAGAGAAAGGAAACAACCCTGGCATTTCTCTTCACACCTTTCAAGTGAGTGCCTGTAAAAACCAGAGCTATTTTACCTGATTGGTTTGTCTTATCACTTTGCTATTGCAATGAGATCAACAACATACATTCCATCACTTCAGGCATTTTTCATTCTGACTCAAACTCTGCCCCAGAACTCTCTGCAATTCATCTGTTCTTAGTTCAACTTTTATACACGTGTAAACATTTGTTTCTTCTGGGATTTTAATTCTAGTGAAAAACAGGCAAACTGCCTTGCAGACAGAAAAGAAGCCCCAAATCTTTAGAATTTGTGATTCCTAATGTTAGTCCTTCCAGGGCTGAATTCTCTGTTTGATTCTTGTGTATGTGAGCTCTGTCCTAGTGTGTGGAGCAGCTACTGACCCACTCACCCTTCAGTCTTAGCTCATTAAAGCTGCTGCTGCTTTTTCTTTCCCCTCTGAAAGGCTTCTGACAGCTTTGCTGTAGGTGCATGTGATCCTGTTCAGCTTTGGGTTTGAGGAGGGCTCTGAAACTGCTTGGTCACCAAGAGCAGCTGTTTTCCCTTGGGAAGTAAAGCTGATGTTCAGGAAGAACTTGAAACCATAGGAGTGGTTAAAAGGGAATCTCTTCTTGTGAAGTTAATTTTACTGCTTCATAAGATTGCTCTTTCTGAACAGAAAATTACTGCATTCTTTTATACCAGTAGCTTCTTCAAAGGTAGAGCTTCAAGGCAGTCCTGGGTACATCTAGAATGTTTTAGATCAAATTCTGATTAAGAATGGCAGGTGCTTTAGCAAAGAATTTGCTGATCTGTGTGGATCAAAAATGCTAAATGGAAAAGATGGTCTAGAATCTAAACCTAAAAATGATAAATGGAAGGAATCTTTGATCCTGTCTAACCAGCCTGCTCTACTATGGCCAGCTGACCTGCCCAGAGGCTGGGGAGAGGCTGTGGCAGGAGGGGCTGGGGAGAGGCAGGAGGGGCTGGGGAGAGGCAGGAGGGGCTGGGGAGAGGCTGTGGCTCCAGCAGGGCCTTTGGCACCATGTCCCTGCTGCAGGAGCTGGTGGCTCAGGGCTTGGGCAGGGGACTCTGCTGGGTTAGAAGCTGGTTCAGTGGCCAAGCCCAGAGAGTGGTGATGAGTGGAGTTAAATCCAGTTGGTGACTGGTCACAAGGGTGTCCCTCAGGGCTCAGTTTTGGGATCAGTCTTGGTTAACATCTTTATCAATGGCCTGGATGAAGGTTGAGGCACCCTCAGTAAATTTGCAGATGACACACAATGAAGTGGGAGTGTCAATCTGCTGAGGGCAGGAGGCTCTGCAGAGGGGTCTGGCCAGGCTGCAGTGATGGGCTGAGGACATGGGATGAGGTTTAACAAAGCCAAGGGCTGGGTCTGCCCTCGGGTCACAGCAACCCAAGACAGCTCCAGGCTGGGGGGAGCAGTGGTGGTGGAAGTGCCTGGTGGAAAAGGCCCTGGGGGTGCTGGTGCCACCCAGCTGGGCATGAGCCAGGGGGTGCCCAGGGGGACAAGAAGCCCCCAGGAGCCTGGGCTGGCTCAGCAGCAGCGTGGGCAGCAGGAGCAGGGAGGGGATGGTGCCCCTGTACTGGGCAATAGGGAGGCTGCAGCTTGAGCACTGTGCCCAGTTTGGGCACCACAGCACAGGGACATTGAGGGCCATGGAGCTGAGGAGGGGTCTGGAGCCTGGTGGAGAGAGGCTGAGGGACTGGGGGTGTTTAGTGTGGAGCAGAGGAGACTGAGAGGAGCCCTCCCTGCTCTCCAGCTCCTGACAGGAGGGTGCAGCCAGGCTGGGCTTGGGCTCTGCTCCCAAGTTACTGATGATAGAACCAGGGGAAATGGCCTCCAGTTGTGTCAGGGGAGGGTTGGATTGGTTATTGGGAAGAAATTCTTTACAGAGAGAGTGGAGAGGCCCTGGCACAGGCTCCCCAGGGAGGAGATGGAGTCCCCATCCCTGGAGGGGTTTAAAAACCAGTAGCTGTGGCACTGGAGGCTGTGGCTGGTGGAGAGAGAGGTGTTGGGCTGAAGGGTGGACTGGATGAGCCTGGAGCTCCTCTGCAACCACCATGGTTCTCTGATTCAATCTGCTGGCCTTTCATAACTTCACTAATAGGCATTTCCACAAAATGGGCATTTTGAGCAAAGTGAAATAAATTATTTCACCTCCACCATTAAGTGGCTCCCTCCAGATGGCAGTAAACACAGTACAGCCTTGGAAGCATCCTTGCTTTGTTTGAATAAATGGCTTTTACTGAAATTAATGTTAGTTGTGAGATCTTTGTGATACATGTGGTAATGCATTGCAAGCAGAAGCATGAAGGTTGAGGGTTAGGAGGAGGAGGTGAAGCTCTCACAGAGGGAAGGGTATTTCAGTCATTACTCTCCATTTCTCTGAATACTTTGTGTTTCCAGTGTAACCTTGATTTAGCAGAGGCACTGCTTTACCAGGGAAGATGTCTCAGCCCCTTTATTTTGTGGTCAAGAGTGAGGGGCAGCAACTTATATCAAGTTCTGGTGAGCCCTGGAAAGGCAGCCAGCTTTTCCTTTCTCAGCTGTGTTCCCAGGTGGGTGTCTGGGCATGGCTCTGGAGCAGCTGGTGCAAGTGTGGGCACCCTTAGCCTGTTGGTGTTGGCTGGCAGCTCTCCCCTCCACCTGTGGCTTTAGGAATCTCTGGATATACAGCTGAACAAAAAAAAGAGGGAAGAAAGCATGGGAGTCATGGCTCTGTATTATGGTAACAAACCCTGGCTGTCTCCTTAGGGAGAGATCAGTGCCTGTGCTAGAAAATGTCTGTTCTTTGGCAGCAGTGCCAGTTCTCCTTCACTCCCTGGGCTGTGTCAAGCCCTCAGATGAACACTGCTCATGGAGCAGCACTGCTCTGAGACAACCTCCTGCTGAGCCTAGGTTTCAGCAGCACACTGAGAAGCTTTTAGTCTGGACATGAAAAGCTTGCTGGCAGCAGCTTCTGCACAGAAGACTGGGCTTAATTGGATTTACTGCCAAGTAGGAAGTAGGTAAGGTCTTTAGAAGGAGCTTAGAGGATAAAGTGTAAGATACAGTGTCACCAGATTTAGATGTATTTCTCTTTCCTTCTGTAAAAGCCTTTGGCCTTGGAGCTGGTTCATGCAGGGAGAGTGAGGAGAGTGCAGGCAGGGGGTGATCTGCACCAGGGTGTGAGGTGAGGGGCCTCAAGAAGGTCTGATAACAGCCTAATAAAATAGCTGTGTTCATAAGATTCAAGCAAAAGAACAACATAGACAGCAAGCCAGCCCTGTGGTGAATTGAGATGCTGGTGGTACCATTGCTGCAGCATCAGAGGGGGAGTCCAGGAGGCTTTAATGGTGCTGCACAGGGGCCAAGCAGCACAGGGCTGGCCTGCTGACATTCCCTGACAGGGGGGCTGATGGTCTCCTGCTCAGGGTCACTCCAGGGGCTGTGTTCTGCTGGTTGTGGTGCCCAGACACAGCCTGTGCTGCCAGTGGCTGGCAATGACAGCTGTGGTTTGGCCTGTGGGATTGTTGTCCCCAGTTTGGGTTCTTTACCC
This sequence comes from Corythornis vintsioides, assembly GCA_025447755.1. NCBI lineage: Eukaryota > Metazoa > Chordata > Aves > Coraciiformes > Alcedinidae > Corythornis > Corythornis vintsioides. The sequence goes on from JAOEGS010010010.1 coordinate 26,648, forward strand.
AGTGTGCAAAGTCCAGCCACACACAGCCAGGATATTTGTTTTATTCCAGTGCTGGGCAGAAATGAGCAAGCTGGCTAGGTCATGATACAGAGGCAGTGTTGCTTTAGCTAATTATTCTGATGGGATTTTCACCATGCTCATTAGCCCTGGGTTACTTTAGATTATCCTCAGGGGATCTTAATTTCCCCTTTCCCTCTGGTCAGGAGGGGTTTTGTCTAATGGAGTTTAGCCCTCCTCTGTGTTGCTTTGTTTTCTTACTGTAGTGCTTCACTTTGGAGTACCACCATTTCCATAAGGTGATCCTTTAACTGAGCACCACAGGACTGTGGAGGAGAAGAGGCCCAGTGGCACAAGGCTGCACATCCAGAGCACTGCAGACATCTAGCTGCAGCTCAGTTTGTCCTCAGTCCATCATCCATTCTGCAGAGTGAAGGTTGGAGTCAGCAGTGTGCTGCTGAGAGAGGAGAGACTGTGTTTGCTTTCCTTCAGGGATCTTCATCTTCCCTGTTAAGCAGTTTCCCTCCCCAGGGCTGCTGCTTCATGTCCTGCTGGCTCTTCAGGCCAAGGCCCTGGCCCTGCTGGATCCCTGCTTCCAGTTCCTGTGCTTTGCATGGGCTAGAGGAGCCTCTTCAGAGCATGGCCTCCTCCCCTCTGGCCTCTGCTGGAGTGGTTTGTGTGCAAAATCTGCTGTGTGAAGCCCACTTACCTCAGTTGTTCCTCTGTTCAGTGAGCTGGCAGGGAGCTTGCCTGCTCCTTTTTCTCTCATCTCTGCCATCTAAAGGATTTACATAAACATCCTAAGGCCCTTTGCTGTCAAATATGCAGATAGGCTGCATGAGGCATGCTGGTTTGGGGAAATGAAAAGGCTGTTTTAATGTGCAGGGTTTGACAGTCCAGATCAGGCTCCTAGCAGCCAGAGCACCTCCTGTGCCTTCTCTGTGTCCTGCTGCTTCCCCCTCTGCAGGCCTGCAAAGCTCAGCACACTGGATTTTGCAGTGTCAGTGAAGACAGCTCCTGCTGTCAGTGCTGGGAAGTGTGTGTCCTCTCCTGCATTCCACAGAATCCCAGATTGCCTCAGGCTGGAAGGGCCTCCAGAGGAATCCAGTCCAACCTCCCTACACATGTAGGGACATCTCCACCTAGGGCAGGCTGCTCAGAGCCTCCTCAAGCCTGGCCCTGAATGTCTCCAGGGATGAGGCCTCCACCACCTCCCTGGGCAGCCCATTCCAGTGCCCACCACCCTCACATGAAAGAACTTCCTTCTAATATCCAGCCTGAATCTGCCCTTTCCCAGCCCACACCCATCATCCTTGTCCTGGCATTACAAACCCTTTGGAAAAGACCTTCCCCTGCCTTCCTGTGGCCCCCTCCAGCTACTGGAAGGTCAAAAGAATTAATTTCATTTCATCTTTTCATTTCATTCTTCAAAGAATCAAACTCTCAGAATTTAAGCAGGAGCCTCTTCCTGACTTTCTTACTCCTTTCCTTTCTTCTGGAGTTCCTGATGCATCTCGTGGTGCTTTTTAATCCTTCAACTACCAGGTACCACCCTGCAGCTAAAACTGGCTGACTGACAATCTGATGGGGTGGTCAGAAAATCCAGAAACACAAAAACCTCCTTGAAATGTAGAACACTCCAAGAGCTCCTGGCAGTGAAACAACAGAAGAAAAGAGAACAGATGAAATCAGGAGAGGAAATATTGATGATCCTGGGCTTTGAAAAGACAAACCCTTTGCCTTAGGTTCATGTGGAGTACCTTTTGTTTTAAAAAGCACACCCTTAGCACACTAAAAACATCTGTAAACTGCATGCAGCCAGCTCCTGAGCTATGAAAACCAAGTTTTTGTAGCTTACCTGAAGATCTTTTAGTAAAAAAAACCCTATAACTCAGACCATCTAAACAGATTAGAGGTCACAGAGCTCTCCTCAAAATAATTTCATCTTTGAAACTCCTGTTTGAGGCTGGAGCAGAGCAGGCTGAGAGGGGCTGGAATCCATGGGGATCCAGAGCTGAGGGGGAGTGTCAGGAGGAGGGGCAGC
>JAOEGS010010011.1:0-36068 GCA_025447755.1 Corythornis vintsioides
CTCCTAATGCATCCCAGGATGCCATTGGCCTTCTTGGCCACAAGGGCGCATTGTTGGCTCATGGTCATCCCCCTGTCGACCAGGACCCCCAGGTCTCTTTCTTTCCTTCACATGCTTAGAGATGGAGCAAGGACAAGCTGTTCCATCACCTTTCCAGGGATGGAGGTGAGGCTGACAGGCTTGTAGTTACCCAGGTCCTCCTTTTTGAAGATTGGGATGACACTGGCCTTTCTCCAGTCCTCAGGCACTTCTCCTGTTCTCTAGGACCTATCAAAGATTATGGAGAGTGGCCTGGCAATGACCTCGGCCATCTCCCTCATCACTCATGGGTGTATCCCATCAGGGCCCATAGACTTGTGGATGACCAGTTTGCTCAATTGATCTCTAATCCAAGCCTCTTCAACTGAGGTAAAAAGTTCCTTCCTCCTGACTTTGTCTGTGGTCTTGGAGGCCTGGGACTCCCAGAACAATCCCAGCCTTCAGATTGCTTTCAAACCCGAACAGTAACAGTTCCAATGGAAGTTCTGTGCCCACATCCAATTCCTTCATGCAGATCATGTCCTTAAATGGGGAAGGCAAATCTGAAATGAACACTTCTCCAAGCCTTCCTTCATTTTGCTGCTTCATTCTACTCCAGTGTTCCCTGAAAAAATAACCAAGCAAGCCAAATACATCTAAAGTGGCCTTGGAGGACAATGATGCTGGTAAAAACTGTGTTGCTATAGAACTATAGCTTCAGGCTGACCATGCAAACTGTTGCATGTTGTTCTGTATGCTTTATGATCCATAAGTCTGTCAGAGATGGTGCAGACTACTGTTTATTCACATCCAGCTTGCTACAGTCTGTGGAATTCCAAGATGGAAGCCTGACATTTCTGGTACGTGGAGTACTTCCAGCACTCTTCAGTGGCTGTTGGTCATTGCTCCAGGTTCTCACACGTGAAGGGATGGGACTCCTCAGAGTGTTGCCTCCTGCATTCGAGCGTGAGGTGGTTCACTAACGAATGCCATCTTGTCCTTTCCTTAGGTGTATAATGACTGGCATGGCATCTGGGAGCATCGTGGTTTTCTACAATGATTTCAATCGTTGGCACCACGAGTATCAAACCAGATACTGATCTTCACAGAGATCAAGCTCAGCACTGACATGGGCAGCTGCTGTCAAGAGGGAACTGAACACAGCACACCTCCCTTGGTGTCTTGCCTCAGCATTGTTCCTTATAAATAGCTGTATTACATCTGAATGTAACTTAAATTTGCTGGAAGAAACAACCTATTTTTTAAAGTTAATTGCTATTTTTGTAGACCTTGCTTGACTTTTTTGGGGGAAGGGCAAAGAAGCAGAAAAACGGCTGCTGGGTTCTGTAGTTAAAAATCTATATTTTTAGTCATAATGAGAAGTCTATTTTGATCCCTGTCTGTAAAAGAAACCTGAAGTAAAGGTGGTTAAAACTCACATTCTAGCTATATTATGAAGAAATGGATTTTCCATCTGAAGCTTTATCTATAACCTTGAGGAATATATGATTTTAACACAGAAATTAATGGAAATAATGGAAATGAATTATGATGTTTGGGGAATTTTAATCTGTGCTCTCTGTACCACACTGTGTCTCATACTTTTCCAAATGATTGTACTACATCAGCACTGAAGTTTCTGGGAATCAATGGTAATATTTAAATTACGATTAATGTCATTTTAAACCTTGCCTATTGTTTCCATCAATGCTACTCTCCGAGCATGGTTCTAGGACTAGACAAATAGTTCTTTTTAGTTGTACGTTTTGTGCAGTTGAGAGAAAATTCAGGAATGGATTACACACTTGTTACATCAAGTGTGTTTCCTTCCAGTTTCTCCCTGGCATCTCCTTCAAAGCACACCAAAATGTGGATTGTTCCTCATAATCAGAAAGGCTATTTTGAAGACTTCATACTCGAATCAGAAACCCAGGTATTTTTTAATAGGTGCAAGTATCAAAGCACACTGCTGCTGCTTGACTGTGAAAGCACTAAAAAGGCAGGTGTTTGCTGCACAGCCTTCATACAGCAGCAGAAGCATGAGACTTGCAGGTGACTTTTCCAGAACCAGCCCCTGCAATACTGTAGCACGTCATATACCTTTTCTGTGTGTAGCAACAGTAGCTTTTGTATTTTGCTGTCACCAAATACAGTCAGATCCTCCCAATCATATCAAATTACCTCTTTCTTTTAGGAAATGAAAAATAATTTATACTAAGGAACAATAAGTTATTTTGGTGTTGCACAAATCTATCTTTTCTACGAGATTGCTGTGCAGAACTGTGAAAATATTTGTGAAAAGACCTGTTATTGTTTTGTAAGTCTGTATTGCATAAAGATCTTCTTTGTATGTTGTGATCTATATGAGTTGAAATTTACATTCCATTTCTGTATTGATACATACATTCTCTAGCTGCCTACTAGAGCAGTTACTGGTTTTTCTAAGCGTTTAACTACTATCCCTTTCAGTAAAGATTTGGAATGAGAAAATTCAGTTTGAGTGAAGAAATTAAATAAAATTACATTTGTAATTGAGAGCTTCAGTGGAGTACTGGGTTCTTGCGATATAGATATATATTTATATGAAATAGACGCTATGGCTTAATGCACTTGAAATACTTTTGGTGTTTATTCAGTGGTGACTAATTTTCTGGGCTGATGTGGTTATGGTGGTATCAGCAGGATCACATTTGTACATTCTCTGTAGCAGGAGGGTGATCTGATTAATGGAAAGCTGAAGCTGTCATGTCTGTGGTAAGTGCCCCAGGTATTGAGCGGTAACATTTTTATGCAAAACTTGTACTTTACACTTCCTTACCTTCAACAACATTCACAGCCTTCAATCAGAAGATTTTGAGGTGAAATGGGTGTGTTCCTGAAGCCCAATTTGCATTGTTTCAAACCCAGGGTAGGTTTCCTAGGCTAGGTGGAGGGAAAAACAACAAACAAATGAAGATATGTTTTGCCAACTGGAAATCCTGAAAGTTTTCTCTTCTGTTGTCTTAGAAAACCCTTTTATTATTGATAGAAGTGACAGTTTCTGATCATGGAACCAAACTATTTCCTGGGGAGTTACTTTGGTAGATGGCTTGTTTTAGAAAGGGCCTGATTTATTGATCATCATATGTTTTGCCAACCTGACAGCACAACCATGTTTCTGTGTGCTAAACATCCTGAGTTGCACCGAGGCAGTGCATGTGGATGGGCAGCTCTGCCATGGTGTTGAGCTCTCCACACAGCAGCAGCAACAGCAGCAGTGGTGCAGCACAGTGTTTGGCAGACGACAAGTGCTGCAGCCCTTCCGTGGAAAAGACATCATCACCTTGTGCTCTGTGAGCAAGCCTGTGAAGATACCCCCATACTGCACTGGCTGGTGAGTAGGACAGATCTCTCCTTCTTACAGGTACCAAACCTACCTCAGGCACCGCCCTCACACTCACCTTTAGCTGAACTGGTCCAGTTTGGTCTTTATGATGAGGTGACCGGAAAAGGGTTAAATTTGCAACTATTCAGCTTTTTGTTAGTCTATCCAGGGCAGCACCTGTGTCCTGTGGATTGACGAAAACCTGTTTAATCCCCAGGTGCAAGGCATAACCCCGCAGCTAGTCCTTAGCTCCCTGCTGTGTGCAGAATATTCTGGAAGAGGGAGCTAAGTACTTTGTTTTTCAAAATTCAGGGGGAACATTTTGAGAGCAGGTTTTTATGTAACTGTCCAGGCTTTCTTCTCTTCTGGTAAGTTCAAATGGACATGGTGTTAGCTGTAGTTCACGGCATGTGCTCTAGAAAGCAGCATTTACTGGTCAGCAGCAGTGCTGGGGGTTGGTTTGCAGGGAAACAGCCTGTGAAATCCATCCTGTTTTCTGAAAATTACTGATAGAAAAGCTGTAGGATCTGACAGGAACTGATGGTGTGATCAGAGTGGTGGTTTCTCTGAAGGAAGTTTGTGGTGTTGAACAAGAATTGGCCTAGATAGGGTGACTATCTAGATTTAGCTTTTCCATGTTACATATTCATAGTGTAAGTGTGCTTGTGTTATGGCATCTCTGTTTTGCTTTCTCTGGTGAAATGATTCACTCACTTGGGTTTTCCTTGTGATACATCATTACATTAAATCCAGAATGTTTTTACTTTTATGCAGAACTAACCTCAGGTCTTCAGTAAACTAATACAGTTAATGATTCATGCCCATGCTTATCCTGATGAGATTCATCCCAGAGTCCTGAAAGAATTGGCTGATGTAGTTGCCAAGCCACTTGCTATGATATATAAAAAGTCTTGGCAGTCAGGTGAAGTCCCTGGGGACTGGCAGAAGGGACATGTTACACCCATTTTTAAAAAGGGTAGAAATGAGGACCCTGAAAACTATCACCCTGTCAGACTCACCTCTGTGCCTGGGAAGATCATGGAGCAGATTCTCCTAGAGGGTCTAACAGGGCAAATAGAAGGCAGTGGGCTGAAGAAGGGCAGCCAACATGGCTTCATCAAGGGCAGGTCCTGCCTGATGAATCTAGTGGCTTTCTATGATAAGGTGACTACCTCCGTGGACAAGGGACGACCTGGTCTAGTTGATGGTGTCCCTGCTCACTGCAAGGGTGCTGCACTAGATGACCTTTGGAGGTCCCTTCCAGCCCTAAAGATTCTATGATTCTGTGATTATGTATAATAATTTAAAGCTTCTCTTTAAAAGCCCTGGATCAAAAATTGTAGGAAATGGTTTTTGATTTTGTTTAATTGTAAATTCAACTAGATTTAACCTAAAGCCCTGCAATTCAATTATAGCCTAATGAGAAAAACAAAGGATTGAAACATAGGAAACAAAGTTTGAAATAAATAATAAATTCTAACTTGCATCTGTAAAGAGTTTTAGTTGTGTCAGCTTATGATAAAGAAGCATATTGTTACAAAGTGTATGTAAAAAAATCTCACAAGTTTTTATATATTATGGGAATACTTGTTTGTAAATGAATTGAGATGGTATCAGAAAGCATAGTCTTGAAAGCACAGAGATTTATATATTCAGTAAATTACATTATTAAATTATTCTGAAATTACATAAAAGTTCATAGTTGGGGCTGTATCATATAGCTAACTAATTAAAGACATTTAGATGTGTGCTTCGGCAGTCATGCTGTATGTATTATATGGCAGTAGACAAAAAGAGGTTTTGAAAATGTGGAACTGCATTGGCAAAGTTTGAGATGCTCATTTACTATTTTCAAAGTGTTACATGGGTTTTTTTTCTTCCCACTGTTGCTTTGTGAGCCGTGTATTGTAAGCAGCAAAATGCTGTAGAACAGCTGAGTCCAGTTGTGTCTTAGAACCTGAGTCAGCAGTAGCTATCTATATGCAGGCAGATGGCTCTTGTGTTTTGGTTTTGGTCCTGTCTATCCTGTGTGATCCTGTTTCAAACAAGCCCCAGCAGCTGCAAAACCAAAGCCTGTCCATTCTACAAAACAGAGCTGGTGTCTTTTTAAGCAAAGTGTTTAAACACTTTGAAGTTCAGTATTTTGTATTAATTGGCAAATTTTATGCCAGGCTTTTGGTTTCCAATTGTTGCCAATACAAAGGAACTTAAAATTCAAATGCTGTTTGAACAAAAAGGAACAAGAGCAACAGCTGAAGAAAAACTTCTTGGTGGCTGGTTAAATGTTTTAGTGTTAACAAACCCTTCTGTATTTTTATGTTAAACTGTGATACCCGGAACAGCACAAACCTACCACCTGTGCACCCACAGATTTAACATTCATGGAACTACATGAAGGCATGGAGTAGTGATACAACTTTCTTAAGGTCACACAGGGAATGAAGAACTTGTCCAGCTATCTCATATTTTTATCTGATTATTTTGGCCACAGATCACCTTTTACAGCTGTTGTAACTTTTTTTAATATTTTTTTTATTTTTTGTGATCAAAATACTTGTCTAAGAATGTTTAGATGTTGATCAGTCATGAACTTAGAGGTATGAATTCAAGACCTGTATGTATATCTTTATCCTCTAGTTTAGAACTGGCTGCTGGCGGCCAGGCAAATTATCATCCTTTCTTCTATGTATGGGGGAGGTTTTGTGGAACATGACTTGTTACATATCTCTGCTAAATCAGGGCAGGTTTTTCTCTCTCACATAAACATCTAGGCCTTGAACAGCTGAATACCCATCCTCTGAGGAAAAAAAACAGAACTCAACCCCTGACTGTACACTCACAAAAAAAAAAAAAAAAAAAAAAAAAAAGGGGTTCAAATTCCTATTCACAGAAATTACTTTGGTGATCTCAGGCTAATAATAAATAAATGCAGGAAGCAGCAAAATTTTGACAAGGCTCCTTTAAGCCTGGTTTTCATGTCTTTCTCCCCTCTCTCCCCAGTAGTAGTCTAATTATAACAGAGTAAATTTACTGATTTAAATTTTTATATAAATGAGCAAATTAGTAACTTTGTTGCTCCTCCCTTAAGTTATAACTTGGCACTTTGTGATCTTTAATTGTCTCTTCCAAAGGTAAAGCACGTTCAGTCATGTATCACCAATGTGAACTTTACATGGTTATGGGAATCCCTCAGATTAATTTTATGAAATCTTTTGGTAGATAGCTAACTCTTCAACTTCTCCAGAGAGAGTAAGATGACATTTTCGCTGACAAAATAACTAAGTTCCCAAAGAAATGAAGGACTTCATTTTTTCTTTTTTTTTTTTTTTTTTTTTTAATGAAGAAAGTTTATTGCAGGTCTTTCTTTTACAAGTCTAGTAGAAATTATCTCTATGAAAGACACTGAGCTAAGACCAATTTGTAAGAACGAGCAAAGGAAAAGAACAAGCTGAATACATATTCTATTGAACTAAGCATTATGGTAAAGATCTTGTGACTGCAGATAAAGAATAGCTGCTCCCCAGTCCTTGTTTCCAGTGCCTGCACCAGGTGAAAAGGGGGCTAGCACTGACAAACCTCTGATAGCTGTTGATGGCAGCTAGTTGTAGTAGCTAATTCTAGAACTAGGAAGTGCTGTGTTCGTCCTAGCTCAGGTAACACGCAGCGGGCTTTCCGTTCACAGGGCCGAAGTCATCTTATTTTGTCTAATAGGTAGTCTGACCCTGGGTGGGACCCTTGTGTTTAGGATAGAAAATGGCTAGAACAAAAAAGGCTTCCTTGACTCCAGTCTTTGTTACAAATATATGTCCAGTGCTCATGTTTACAGCCCAAGTGACTTTATTTAAATTCATATTATCTAAACACTACCCTGCAGCCCGCAAGTCAGGTAACAAACTTGATGTGAAATCAGCCATCCTTCCCTCTGTCTCCAGTGCTTGTCTCATTATATTTTACAATTAGTCCACTAAAAATATTTTTTTTTAAATCCGCCTCTTCAAGTTTAGCGGAAACTTGGCTAAAAATAGAGGCATTGGTATAGAAGGTAAATGTAAGTTTTCTTCTCATGTCTTCCTCTCCCTCTTTTTCTGAGAATGCTCATCAGAAGAAGAGAATGGGGCCTCCTTGTGGTTGTGAGGCCAGAGAACTGTTCATCATCTCTGCACTCATATCAAACTATGGTCAGCTACGCCATAAGTTAGTAGGCTATTGAGAGTCCAAGGCTGGGTGAAATACAGTTAATTAAACTAACACAGACAACTTAATCATCTAACACAGCCACAATCTTCTCCCCTACTGCTGTTCTGAAGCCAAGGGCGCGCTCCCTCAGCCACTCGAGGAAGGCCAGTCTGTGGGGCAGAGCCAGGAGAGGGTGCATGCAAACCAAAAAGAACCTGGCGCGCGCAAGGGCGAGCGGCTGTGGCCGGAGCGCGGCGGTGCCACTGTGCCCGCTGTGCCCACTGCCATCAGCCCTGTGTGCCGGGCTGGCCCCCGGCAGCCGCGGCAGGGAACGGGGTGGGGTGGAGCGGCTCAGCAGCAGCAGGGAAGAGGGTCTTGGACCCAGCCACACGAGGATCATCAGCTGCAGCAGTAATTGCAGGAAGTTTCTCCATTCCAGCTCTACCAGAGTCCTGACAGCGTTTGCTGCAGAAAATCTGACTCTCTTTATCTAGAGCTGTGTTCTAAAAACAAAGAAACAAAAATAACAAGGCAAAATATGAATACAGTAGTTAAATCAAAGCCCTGTCTTAAGGGTTAAATCTACAAGACATTAATTGCATGCATTAGAGCCAGAAAAAAAAAAAAAAAAAAAAAAAAGGAGAAATAACAATAGGAATCTTATATATAATTAATGGTAGCATTCTGTGGTGCTGATTTCAGAAAAAATCTGAGGAAAACTTTCTTCCAGACCGATGTCTGACATGATGGTGCGAGTTTAAAATTTTGACTTGCAAGTCTGATGTGGAAAAAAGTAATTGGTTATGATATGGCACAAACTCTTCTTCTAGATGTTAGCAAAATGTATACCTGTGTTGATGTACCTGCAGAAACAAAGAATCACACAATGCTTAGTGAGAACTTTGTATTAGATTCTTCTGTACCAAACCACATGGTACCAAAGTGTATCTGCTTGTGAACATGACAAAAACCTAATTATTATTTCTGTCTTAAAGTGTCTACTTTTCTGCATATTGTTGAGACGTAAGCAAATGACTTTTTATGATTGTCATATGGGGGAAAAAATGCCTAATTTCTGAGCACTGTATTTAAAAAATCAGTATACTACAGAAAAGAACAACAGCTAAGAATGAAACCTGAGAACTCTGTAGTGCAGGAGGTAGATGTTCTGGAGTGTGTGGTGTGTCTGCTGCAGCCAACAGTTTTCACACCCTCTGAAGGATGCTGCAAGTTATCATAACACCACAGTGTTTAATTGCTAGTAGAATGTCTCAAGTGATCTAGAGGGAAATCGAGTAGTTCCTGTGTGTAGTTCCTGCCTTGGAAGACTCAGAGGGACAAGATAATTGGTCTTGTTCCACAGTTAGTTAGGAGGCTGATAAATTATAAATTTAATTTTATAAATCCTTATATATCTTGGCCTAAGTAATTACTTTGTGGAAGATCTTCAAGTACCTGGTAATACAGCTTTATGTTGCTACAGATGAATTAGAACATACCCTCACTCTGGTCATGTACAGACAGCTTGAGCTTCCTACAGTATGTACACACACCCAAATGTGTGACAAAGATGCGTGGGGAAGCCCCTGCAACTGTGTGTGTAAGCATCCGATGACACTGCTCTGTGGAACTTTGGAATGTGAGCTGAGATGTAACTGTAAAGTCAGGTCAGGATCTTTGCCTTCTCTTAAGCAATTTCTTTTTTTGCTTGATTACTCAGGATTTTTTACTTTACTAATGTGAAAATTTGCACATATTAGTGAAATTTGTCTAATAAATATGTAGTTTGAGATACTGAAATGATTTTCTGATAAGTTCAATTCAGCATGTTTAGGGTTTTTTTTGGGTTTTTTTTTTTTTTTCAGATATGGTTTATTGCATCAAAGTTATCAAGGATGGCAGATAAAGGTATTTATCTTTTTTTTTTTTTTTTTTTGTAGCTTGGTAGTGAAAACTTACTTCATTATGGGGTTCCTGAATTCTAATATCTCTTTTACCTGACTTACCAAAGATAGCTGGACTAGTGTCTCTCATTGCTCTAACATAGGACTTTTAGGATTTGCAGGTGTATGGAGGGTGGGTTTCTCTGGTCTGTCTCACTTGGGCTCTGTTCTGTGTAACAATGTGGCTGTGTGCTGCAGCAGGGAGGTGGCAACCACCCGTCCTCTCCTCAAGGCTTTACTGACAGGCTTTTTTTCAGACCAAAGTATAAAAGCTGCCAAAAGAAAAGGTTAAATAATTTGAATGTAGGGTGTTTTGGTTTAGGTTTTTGATCAAGTTACAGCCTTCATCTGCATGCATAGAGGTGCAGGAGAAAATTCAACAGCACTCAGTTGAGTCCTTTGCTACTTAATCAGTTTTGCAGATGGAGTATGTAAGGAGATGACTCCAGCTTTTGACATCAGCTATGATGTGCAGCACTTCTATCATCATCAAAGCAGCTGCTTTGCTGGCAGGATTGTGTTCCCTCTTTTGCTTGCTGTAAAGAGAGTTGGGAATAAACAGCTTTCTGTGTTTTCAGTGGCAGGATAAGTTACTGAAAAGGGAAAGGAAATGCTTTCAGTTCTTGCTGACTAATTTTATCTTGTGCTGTCCTCACAGCAGCCTCTGATAGCTGTCATACCTTGCACGTAGCCATACATACCTATGGAAGGCAATTTAGGATGGAAGAGGAGCCTCAATTTTACTATTTCTAATTAGGAATGTTTTTATTAATTTAGGACTGATTACCTTCTGACTAGTTCTGTGATACCTTAAGGGCTGATGTGACAAAAATTTTTATTTTAAATTGAAACAATGCTTATTTCAGGGGGGTTGGGGTTTGGGTTTTTTTTGGTTGCTTTCAAAGAATTCCCTTTTCTTCAAAGGATTGTTTTTCTGGTTCTTTTGGATATTGTAAGATACACACATGCACACAATTACTCTCAGGAGAACAGACCAAGCTATGTCTAAGAAAATAAAATACATCTAGTTGTTAAAAAAATGTTCTTACTTAAAATATTCAAAATATGTATAACAATATGGATTTTTTTTTTCAGCATTTAAAAGATGTTCCTTTACTGTTTTTGAGGGGCTGTAAAACTCTTTCCACTTCAGACTGGCTTCTGTTATTTCTCCTTTCTTCTTGTTAAAAATGGAGAACATGTATTTTTTGTTTGTGCAGCAGAACAAAGCATTGCAGTTAGTACATACCATTGCCTTGGACCTACTCAGAGGAAAGCAATGCAGGCATTGGGAAAGGAGGAAAAAGGAAGGAAGCAAGGGACAGAAACTAGACTTACTTTAAGCAGAACTAGCACAATTGCAACAAATTTAGATTTACAGAACATTTTGAAATTGACAAAAAAAAAAAAAAAGAAAAAAAAAAAAGAAAAAAATTAAAACCCAGTAATGAATTAACAGCAACATGCTTTTAGGGGCAGAAAGTCTCCTGTGCAAGACCAGTGAAGTGGGTAGGTGCAGTTTTACTTATCTGCCACATGATGGTATTATCTGCATTGGCCAGATGACAATATTTGAATGAAGTGATGCTAAAAAGGCTTCCACTGAATATGCAGCTGGACTGATAAAGCAATGCACTGCAATACACGAGAGTTACAACACTGTGCACAGCTGAATGTTTTGAAGCAATGAGTGCTAGTACAACTGAAGAGCTTCTTAACATGAAGAGAATTAAATTTCAATGCTTTAGGTAAACCAGGGCAAGAATAACAAAGTGGGGGCTTCATCCTCATTAGATGCAGTGTTTTGAACAAGAAGTTACTTTTCCTTTTGTCAGTAAGTGAGAGCTGCATTCAGAAATAATTAATGCATTTACATCCTTCTACACGTGTTTGAAGGAAATAAGGCAGGAAAAGGGAAATTGCAAAGTTTTACCAAGGTATACTTTCCTGGCTGAAGGAATGGCAGTAGCTAACAGAATCAGAAAAAAACCCACACCAATAAGAAGCCAGAAGCTGTGTCAGAGACCTGAGACAGGCTTAAGTGGCATGCAAGTTGGAGAGGGGCTGAGAGTTAGAATTAAAATTGCTCTTATTACATATAGTGCATTTTATACCAGTTTTCAGCTTCAGGCTTATCCATAGTCTCAACAGTATAAAGAATGAAGCTCTGAAGTCCCTCTCAAACTGTCAAGTCAAACTGTCAAATGAAATGTAGATAACAGCATGAACCTGAAATTCATTTTCTGACTTGTCTCATTTTTATGTTACCACTTCCTACATTTAAATCTTTGGCCTATTTAATTCATGGAAACATATTTGCCAAAGCATGTATGTATGTATGCAGAACATTATTTAAATGTACCTACTTTCAGGTGATTAAACCAATCCTTTGTTATCACAAGGGGGCTGGACTTGGAGAGTAATTAATACTAATGTGGAGGGGTGAGGTGGAAATCCCTGTACCACAGATGGTTTATTTTTCTTTTATTAACTGAAGATACTCCTTGTGATACTTTTCTGGGCTCATCCTTGCATTGGACAAGAATGGACCACAGTAAGTACAGGATTCAATCTCTGTAGCATTTCCATATTCTCTGGAAAAGTGACTGGTCAGTTACAAGTGCAGTGGTAAGTACTGGTAACAGTAAACTCCCGTTTCTTTTACTGTGTTTCACACATCTGCCTTCTGCAATTACTGTTCATGTAAGTTAAACTATGGGTAAATTGGGGTTTCTTTGTATGCTTTGGAGAAAGTTCCCCATTAGGAAATAGGAAAAAACATAGCAAGGGTTAGATTGGGACAAAAATGAATGTAGTAAAACATTCAATACTACAAAGAAAGTTTCTGGTTTCCCAGCAAGCACAGCTCAAGATCAAGCAATGCTTTATTGGGCAGGAGGAGAAGAGCCTACTTAGCTAATTAGGTGGTTAGTAGGATAAAAAAAACCCAGTTTTTATAATTACATATATTCAACTAATTAATAAACTTAATTTCAACATAGTTTATGTTTACATATTTCTGTTTGCAAGCTTGTTCTTAGAGCTGAGCTAGCACACAGTGATCGGCTTGACTGCTCTCAAGTGATGATGAGACAATCCACACACTAATTGAGACTAGAGTTAATCTACTTTAGCTTTGCTTTTGCTATTCTTGCACCACATGTGCTCATGGAGCACTTGCTGTTAGAAAAATATTCACAGTATAATAGCAATGAAAATGTTCATTCCTCTTACCATGATGACAGAAACCCCAGCAGACGTGTTATTTTGCTTGGGTAGGGTGTTGTTAAAGTGCTGCTTCAGTTTACCTGTTACTTCAGCTTGCATATTATTCTCCTGGGAAGCATCATCCTGTATAAGAATAAAGATAATATACAAGTTAGGCGAAAACAAAATTATGTTTGCATGTAACTGAGTAAAAGGTAAGTTTTCTATTATCCTCAGGTACTGCTTTTCACTGCAAAGTGTTCAGACAGGCAGCCCAAAAGTGACTGCGCTCTGCTATGTGAGATACAGTTCACACAAATTTAGAGGAATGTTCCAACCACTGTTTTATGCATATACATGTAAACTGAGTATTTATTAACGATGCACTGACTTGCCATCAACAAGCAAAGCTCTTTGGTGTTCCCCATTGCTGCTGCCCAGAAAGATGAAGCAACCAGCAGCCATCAGCTTAATGCCTTGGTAAATTAGGTGTTTTATTCTCCAGTTTTCTTTCTGTTGTGAAGCTTGAAGTGCTTCAGGAACCAGCTGGTTATGCTTTAAGCAGCATTGCAGCAGGTAGATGCCAAGACACACAACGGTGCCTCCACATACATATTTTTGAGATGGCTGTTTGTGAAATGAGTGACACAGCTGCCTGTCTGCTGCTTAAGCAGGGTGGTGGTGGCAATGCCAGCACCTTCTGACCCCAGGCAGCAAGCAATGCTTTCTCTGCTTTTTCAGAGCACAGCAGCTCACGGAGCTGACACAAATTTCACAGTCCTGCTGTTCTGTGTTCAGTACAAACAGAACTAGTGGTTCAATAAACAGAAGTGGGCACCATGCAAGTGTATTGCTGCTTCTGAAAACTATAATGATTAGATTTACAGACTTAATATTGAATTTGACACAAGTAAAATGTAATTTACTCACTGACACCCAGGGATGGCTTAGGATCTGTGCCGCTGTATATCGGGCTTCAGCATTCACATGTAACATCAGGCTAATTAACTCCTTTATTTAAAAAAAAAAAAAGAAAAAAAAAAAGAAAAAAAATTTGAGTGGGGACAGATATTACAATGGAAAATACTGTTGCACCCTCTCAGTGCAATGTTCTAGCTACTTGAAAAAAACCCAACAAAACAGCAACTTACACTGATATGAGAACCAGTGATACCAGTGTCACTTCAGTGGAACAAAAACTTGTCCCTTAAAAGTATGCTGGACAGCATATTTCACAATAACTTCCTTATTCTATTCATTTTTCACTGATTCTTTTGAAACCAAATGAAATGTTAATATCTATTTTTTTTTAATCTATAAACCAGCTGTTTGTTGCAGTTTGTTCTCTGTATGTTTGTGTAGGTGACCAAAATGAAAACAAACCTGGGCCAGCTGAAACCTGAGCTTCTCTATGGGCAGTCTGCATGTACATGGTAACAGTACATAAAGAGCACAAATCAGAGGCAAGAAACTGAAGCTATTTGAAAACTGTGTTTTCTTCAGTGTTGGTTCAGAATAAAAGATATTTAACTCATTTCATCAGCTAACAAGCACCTGGTATAGGGAAAAGCAGATAGATACAAAGAGAAAAAATGCCTAATTCCACTAATTATATGGTTAATTCCAAAAGCTTTCTTATTGTGGCTTTCCTATTTTAGAGGCACTAGAGCTGTAACTTTATCAAATATTAACATGGGCAGATAATGAAATACCTGAGAGGCTTCCCAAACAGACAAGTTATTTAGTCTGTGTAAGTCTGAATTGAAAGGTCACTTAGTACCAAGATTGGGAGCCTTGTTTGTTCAGAATGGGGATCTAGAAATATGTGAGATAGCTGGAGCTTGGGAAATGTTGGAAATGGATGAACAGCCATTGAAAAATGCTGGAAAAAAATGAAACCTCACATCATCTGGATAATAAATAATCTCCAGTTGCTAATTAGAGTCCTCATACATCATTCAGAGCATGTTCCTGAATTAATTAGCTTGAGAAAAAATGGGCTTGAAAGTTGGAACCTTTGTGCTACAGACGATCATTTTAAATGCAAATGGCAATGATAATACCAGAACTATTAGCAATGGCAAATCAATCTGCCCTCACCTCTTGAATCAAAAGTTGTAGTAACTGGCTCAAGTAAAACAGGTCAAATGATGTAATTTCATTCAGTCCACACAGCAGTGACTTTTCTTTTTTAAAAGAATGAAAAGATAAAAATTCAGAGTCACTTACTTCAGAGCTAAAGCACTGAACCTGTTATTCTAGTGCATCATTAAGTGACTAGCATGGGATGTTCACTCACTGCAACTGGCATTCTGCTGCATGTGCCCAGTAACATAATGGCCTTCAAAACCTGAGCCTTCATCATGCACTGTTAAGCTAAATACATAAAAAGCCACAGCAGCTGGAAGAGTGGGGTTTGATTCTCCTGTTCTGCTTTTCCAACAGTCCTTTCAGTGGTTTGTCAGAAACACTATTTCAGGTTGGAAAATGTATCTGTACCTTTGCTGAATCAGTGATGTTATCCCAGTAGGGAGAAGGAAATTCCAGCTTCCCAACAAGTATCTGATCAAAGAGGTCTTCCTGCAGGTTGTTCTCACTGTAGAACAACAGTAATAACATCAATCTGTCATGCAAATTTTTAACTTGTTTTGAAGAATGGAACAGAAATTATGTTATATCAACAGTTTTAAACATGAACTAAGAACATGAAAAAAAATAAAATACCTAAACTAAATTTTAATTCTTCCTTTGTCAATGTCTTATATTGTGTTATTTGCAAAATATTCCTATCCAGGCTAGTGATTTGTAGTTAAAGAGCAAGTATTTCTGTGAATCTGTGAATCTGTATTTTTCTGTAAAAATGCTGTGGACAAGTAACTTACAAGAGAATTGCATATTAGAGGGTGACAATTCCTTCTCGTTCCTTTGGGGAAAAAAAATTGCTGAGGCACAAAGCTTATCCATTTATTTTTTAGTAGAACTCATAAATATTATGTCATTGAGTAGCAAGAATCACGTTCGCAAATTCTATCGCTCCTGTGACGCTTATCAAAGCGATTAACAGAGTTAACAATACAACAGAAGAGAGTTTCTCCCCGCCCCTCAGTTTACCAGTGACACTACACACAAGTAAGCTGTGTCCAGACAGCAACACTAGAGGGCAGAGTATGCACGTGGAGATTGAACTGGGATGCCACAGCAGACAAAAGCGAAAGAACCGCTGTCCTCACACCACCATCACCCTGCACACTGCACACAGCACCAAAACAACTGCTTCCTTAGAAGAATATAAGTAAAAAGAATAAATCCCAAAACCTAACAAGAGGGACAAGTGAAAGCTATTTGAATAAAGGGAAAAAAAAGGTAAAGAAAAATGTGTCAATCTAATAATGTATTTACCCTCCACCCACTCCCCAGTCAGGGATACAGGCAAGACTGTCTCAGAAAGAAGCTGGCTCTCTACTGTTGTTGCTTTCACCACTCACCTGCGAAAGGGTGGAAATCCACATAACAGTATGTATGTGATCACACCTGCAGCCCAAATATCCACCTTTAAGCCATAGCTGAGAAAACAAGACACTGTTACTTGTGCTGGATTATGAAAAAAAAGTCATTCCAATCAAACGAGTGATTACATGAATATATATACTGAGAAGCTATTCGAACTTACTTGCTGATGATATGGAAATGTATTTTGTAACCTAAGCACCATTTTACTTGGCATCCTTCAAAGTGTCTAGGAAACAATGCTAACATCATTTTTCTTTTCTTTTATTTTTTTGTTTTGTTTTGTTCTATAAGCCTTGAGGCTCTCCGGGGTCTTCTGAATATACTCAGATTCAATTCAGTGTCAAGGTTTCTGAGTTCAAAATCACTAATGATAAAAGACAAGGATGAGCTTTCTCACTCCCCATACTGGAGTAACTATCTCTAAGGTTATCATGTGTTGCTAAGCAACAAGAGAGATACCAATTCTCCAGTCTCTTGAGTGAGTATCAGAGGGAAAAAGAACTGCACTTCACAGAAATTAAAACACTAGAGGTCACAAAGAGGTCTTTCTTCCTATTCTTTTCTCTCTGGTAAATTCAGTCTGTCAGAAATGTATCCCATGCAGATGAAGTGGCCGCTAATGTTTTTTGCTCACTGCAGCTGTGAAATATTTCTCCATATGACAAATGCTCTGAACAATGCTTGAAAGAATACAACAAACCTTCCATTAGGAAGATCAAATTCAAAATGGTCACAGCTGTGGCAAGAGTCAGACAGCATGGAATAGAGATCTAATAGGTTTAAAAGGAAAGGTGACTTGTAAGGCTCTTAACATTTATAAAATTATTTTGTATTTATGCAGCCACCCATTAAACAGAACAGTTATTTAATTAAACCAAGTTATAAAATAGCATGAGTCACCCAATCAAGTTCACTTGAATCAACATGATCTAATTAGACCTTCTCTGAGAACAGGTTTATACTAGGTGACCTCTGTAGCTTCTTCCTAATATAAATGACTCAATTTCTAACATGAACACTGTGTTTCCTTGTCCATTTTAACCCAACCAGTAGCCACGGTCGGTTGGTACAGTGGGCTCTGAATGGTGAGGTGAGGCAGGGAGCACAAACTCCACTGCATCAGCACTAGTCCTAGGGGGATGGTAAGGAGGCAAAGGTGAATTCTGGGAGCAGGCTGAATGAATAAACTGGCCTCTTAGGAATTGAGTGATGCCTGTTTTCTCATGGGTGGCTTGGTTACAAAAAGATGGGGGACCATCCTATTAGAGCATTCTAGTTCTTACAAGAGTTAGGAGCTACCTGCCAAAACCAACTGGTTACAAGACCTATTTGTTATGCAGTCATCCTCACCCTGTCTCAGCAATGATTTCTGGAGCCACGTATGTAGGTGTACCACAGACAGTATATAAAGGTCCTTCAACCACCGTTGCCAGTCCAAAGTCTCCTAGCTTCAAAGACTTGGTTCCATCTGGATATTCACACACCTAGAATCAGCAACAGGAAAACATAATGAGGAAGTGTACATCCTTCAGCTTGTTTGGAAAATCATCACCACCACAGCAAAAAGAGGGGTAACTTCCACAGCCCTGGAGGGAAAGAAGAGAAAAATGGTGTGACCATTGATTGCAACAGTGCAGCTAGAGCTAGTGTTCAATGGTGCTGTCTGCTGGTTATGTAGGTCAGATCATGATAGAGCCTCAGGCATTAGAGAGGAGGAAAGAAAGCCCCATCCTAGAATGCCAAGAAGTTTTAAATGTAGTAAGAAAAATACTATACTGCATAAATCTAGTCGGTTAGCTGACTGGATGTTTCATGGGCAAATGTATCCCCTAAGCTTAGTCTAGGCAAGTTCAGTACAGGAGTGAGAAAGATGACCGAGAAGCGCTTAGGTTTCTGAGCATACCCAAGTGCATCTTGCCAAAAGCCCCGGAAACAATCCAGCACATCTTATTCAGAGTCATTTTGATCATGAAAGAAGCTGAACTTTAATAATAGAACTAACATTTTTTTTTGTAATAGCAAGAGTAAACATGCCCAATAAATTAACCTTGGTTTTGTTCTTCAAGTAAAATGTTTATATTAACACAATTTCAACAAGATATAGTTTCTAGAATGTAGGAGCCCAGAATCTCCAGAATGGCTAAATTTATTTGGTTTCCTCATACAGCTGCATAAATCTTCATTCCTCTGTCATTCATATTGTTAATGGAAGCACTTGTTCTCCTTGAGATGGTAACACTTTCATATCTGTAATTACTTTAAGGGTTTATATTTTTAAATGCAGGACTAGTGAAGAGAATGTAATTCAGACGGCTGGATGACCCTGTGCAAAAGAACTAACTACTGGCAATTACAGGTAGTAATTGATGTGAATTATCTGCATTTACATTCAATACCAGTATGTTATCCTAACATTCTGCCACTGTCAATCACGCTGAATAAGATTTGTATCAGTTGAGTAATCTCTTTATGCTTTCTAGGCAGAAAGGACAGTTGTACCTATTTATAACCGATTCAGCCACTAATGATACCTTAAAATTTCTTCGGACTGTATGTTGGAAGATACACAGATAAGTGAGACTTCTACCTTCATTTTCTTTCTCTTAAGTGCTGTGTTACTGGGACTACATTTTCCAGAAGCATTTCCCCCGCCCCTCTCCACCCCAGCCTTTTGCTAAACAATTTAATTTATTTCAGGGCTTATTTAAATTGCTAAACACTGTCAGTGGAATTAATTGGGAAAAAAAAAAAAATTACTTTTAATTGGAAAAAAATTTCCATTTACAAACCTATCCTTGTAATAGGTCAAAATCCAGTCTGGCATAACCCATGACCCCTACTCTAGGTACAATCTTATTAAACAGGATTGACAAACACCATGGAAGGCTTTAAGAAATGCTGATGAACACTACCAGCATTCCTCCTGACAGTGGCTCATGCAGAGGAGCTTATGGCCCTGTCTGTCCAATGCCAATAATAAGTATAACCTCCATGTATAAGCAAGATAGCACAATAGTTCTGTGAGCTGTGTCTAAGCAGTTCACTAAGCATATTTTGTGGCAATTCTTTGTCAACACAGTTATTTTATGTCTCTGCTGCAAACAAAAGGAGTCAGTCCCCTGGGACAAAATAAATGTATGTAGAGTTAATTCATGGCTAGAATACTGGTAAATCATCAGGAAGATGGTGTTACTATGACAGTGAAAGAACAGGAAAAAAAATAAAATCCTTGAGATAACCATATGATCGTTCAAAGAAATGGCACTCAGCCCACCTTCCCTCCCACTTGCAAACTGTAATAAATAATTAATCAACGTAGCTTTAAAATTCATTGTTTTGTGAGACAATACTTCTGGTTATCCAAATAGCAGCTAATCAAGTTGTAAATATAGGTCTAAGGACAAGTTTAAGCACTGCTCAGATGGGTTATGCTGATTGCTATCTCATGGCAGAAGAGTTATTTTATACATGCTTATTCTAAATTAATATTCCTGCTGTTCACTGCTCTGGTCCTTGACATTTATATACAAGCATTTGCATTAATGAGAGCAAAGTAAGATGAAGTATTAGAAAATAAATGGGACATACCAGGAGATTTTCTGGCTTGATGTCTCTGTGCACAATGTTGAGGCCATGAAGGTATCTGAGAGCACTGGCTAGATTGTAGACCATCGCGCTCCCATCTCGCTCTGTGTATTTGGTAGAAGAAGTGATGGCATCGAAGAGATCTCCTCCCTACAGTAATGGAAAGACAGTAGATCACTACATGAAAATAATTCAAATGATGATCATAGAAAAGCTGAGTATAATCTTCCTTTACAGAAGGCATACTCGAATGCCTGAACAGTACAAAAGTATTTTGTGGAAAGATGATTTTGTCACTAGCATACTAGACTGGCACTTGGGTTAGCTAAGTGAAATTTTCAAATGTACTCCAGGCTTCTGGTATCTAAGATCAGGCTCTTTGTCTTAGTTTCATTCTATTAATCTTCCTACCTTTGATCACTTGTTTATATTACACACAGGTACAGGCACACAGTTTCCATTTTCTTCATATTCTCCATAGAATACCTTTACATAGCCAAAACCAGCCCTGATTTTGAGTAAAGCCTAAAGCAATATAAATTAGCCAATAATACAAAAACGAATGTAACAAATAGTCAGCAGTTATAATGCTCTGCAAATTGGAATTTCTGTAGATATTGCTGAAATATCAAATAAATATAGCTGAAGAGGAAAAACAACAAAGCATGACCTTTTCCAACCTAAATGATTCTGTGATACATCAAAGTGCAGAAGCTACAGGTGATTTCTGAGTGTGCATGGATTTCTGGTTATGGATGCCCCATTCCTAAGGGAACATGTAACAACACATAAACCAGTTACTGAGGCAGCACTTCCAGTCACAGTAAGAAAATGTTACATGGGTGTCTCTATGAGTTACCCTGGATACACCTGTAGGAGTGATCTGCCTGAGCTGTGGGTGGCATTCCAAGCATTTCAATGCATGAAAGAGCAGGCAATATAGATAGTGTATTAAAATATATTAAGAATACTGTCTTAAACCCCAGAAAGCCTCTACCATATAAAATTCACTTCCAGAAAGCAATGGGTAGGCTACAGGCATTATGAATTTAGCAATTACCAACTTTCTTTAGAGGTTTCCCAGTCTGGCAACCATTCTAGAGGGGACTCTTGAATCTAACAATGCTTCAGATAGAAATAAAAATTGATGATGATTATGATGATGTGTATTATTTCTATCCAACATGCCAATCAAGCTGATGTGCAGTGTTGCTGCGCATGTACAGAACAGAGACAAGAGCGTGCATAACTAACATTTGATGCAACTTGAGTATTTGGCTCACAAGATGAAAACAAAATGAAAGCAGCATTTCTTTTCTGGTGAATTAGAAATAAAGTGAGAGAATGTTTGAGATAAGCAAACAAGTGAGATATTTAATGTTGCTGAACTATAATCACTTGAGTTTAAACTATTCGTTTTATCTATAGTCTACGTAGATAAAATTAAAAAGCTTCTTTATAAAAAACTATTAAAGATATGACTTAAAAACTGCTGATATTCTGTAAGTATATGTGCGTAAGTAAATGTATATCACTGTTACCCCACATACTGTAAACATGATATAAAAACCACAACCCGCTTCTCTCTAGACTAAGCACATTGCCAAAGTAACTAAAATCCATGTAAATAGTCTAATTACAACTGAAGATACATAAATTCCATTTATATAACTAATTGACAATAATATTTGCATGATTAATTGCAGGTTGCCACTGAAATCTTACATGATCAAATCTCCCAAAATCTTAATGTTTCTAGATACCTAGGCCTCAATTTTCTGTGTTGGTGTGAAACCTAACAAAAAAACCCACAAAAACAACCAAACAAAAAACAACCAACAAAACAAGAAAACTATTTCAAACATCTTAGTCCTACCTTGACCAGCTCCATCACCAGATAGAGTTCTGTTGGGGTATCCATTTCCTCTATAAGCATAATAATATTTGGGTGCTTCACTTGACGCAGAATAGACACTTCATTTTCAATCAGGTGTTCCTGTTCAGAAAAAAACATAGCAGTTTATCTGAATAAACATAAAACTTCCAGTTCGTTTTTTCAATCAGCTGACCACAGATCACTTGATCAGTGAGCATCCCTTTTGACAGATAAATTATCTAGTAAGAGGGTTGTTGTCAGATGCTGGATGTTAACTTTAGCCCAACTGGACCTCATCATTGACCAAATGTAATTTAAAATACTGTATTTCACACAGCATAACCTCTAAAAAAAACCCAAAAAAAACAAACATCAAAAAAAACCAGACCATGACAGCAATTCAGGAAGTGCAGATTACATTCTTATGTGGGTATTATGAGGTGAAATTGAGTTCAGAACCCCCTGACCCCTAGCTGGACCATAGTAACCTGCCATGTTCTTGATCCTCTCCAGCTTTCATCTCTCATTTAGCATAGGTTACTCAAGGACAGATTACCTAAGATTTATTTTCAAGGACTTTATTGTTTAAAAAGATTGTAAATTATATACAGGGAAAAATATTATAACTGTTTTGGTTATGGATTTCAGTTCACTTTTTTATGTATGTATGGTCAGATTTACAATCTGCAAAATACGTACCAGCTCAGTTAAGCCATTGTGGTTCCAGCAGCTTAACAGCACACAGATTGAGTTTAATTCCCTATGTTTATGAGGAAGTAATGGGTTTCAAGAACAAATTAGTTTCAGAATGTTTTTGTTTTCTAGAACATCTTAGCACTTGGTTAACACTGGAGTGTGAGTAAAATCACCCCCCCCTACATCTGAGATGGTTTCCATTTTCATTTCTAAATACTGAAATACAGATAGTGTATTTAGGTTCACCATGAAATAAGTAGCAAAGCTGGCATAAAACATTAGTGTCCTCACACTTTGGCAGATAACAAATCATGTCACTGGACTAGGAACTAATCCACATTGAATGCACTGATTAGTAGCATGCACCTCATGCATTTGTGAACAGAGCACTAGAAGCAGATGTGATCCACTGTGCATAGGCAGTGACTGAAGATCTTGGGCTACTTCACCTTCTATTTCCAGGATTAGTTACAGATACATTGTGTTTTTTGCCAATGCTTTATGTGGCTATGTAACTCAGAAACCACATGCCATTTGTGCATCTCAATTTGTGAGAGTACAGTGCAGCATCTATGGGTTAAACAGTCACACCTCTGAAAGTCAGTTTCAAAGAGCATCAACTGTCATTCTGAACAAACATATGTCTCCTCCAAGCAAAGTGCTCTGGAGAAAAAAAAAAACACAACAAAAACAACCCATGAAGCAACTCTGTTAAACACAATGCTGAGTCTCAGCAACAGGCAGAAGTGAACAGCCACAGCACACTAAGATTTATGGATGGAAGCCTGAAAATACAAAACTAGCAGTAAGAGTCAAAGCAAAAACTAGAATTTGTCTACATAAAGAACAGATCATTATAATTAATGGATGTAATATATATTAAGTCACAATTGCTTTACCAGCGCTTTGGTTCACCTGACTAAACTGTTATTGCTTTACATAAAGGTATAGGTAATGTTTATTTAAAATTAACAATAATAATAATGTTTTTTATAAAAGGGCTGACTTTGGCCTGTTCCAACCTCTGGTTGCAGAAGTCCCTTTGGGGAAGGGAAAAGGGGTCCAGGAAAGTTGGACACTCTTCAAGAAGGCAGTAATCAGAGGCGCAGGAACAGGCTGTCCTTGTGTGTTTGAGGCAAAAGGTGAGGAAGAGCCTGGCCTGGCTGAACTGGGAGCTTTCGATACACCACAGGTCTGGGGTGGGGAGTTGCTGGAAAGTGCATGGCAGGAAAGGACCTGGGGGTGCTGGCAGACACCTGGCTGAACATGAGCCAGCAGTGTGCCCAGGCGGCCTGGATCAGGGATGGTGCAGCCAGCAGGAGTAGAAAAGTGACTGTGCCTCTTTACTGGGCACTGGTGAGGCCACAGCTTGAGTACTGGGGTCATTTTTGGGTGCTGAAGGATAAACACATTGAGGTGATGAAGTGAGTCCAGAGAAGGGCAATGGAGCTGGAGAGGGGTCTGGGGAAAATGTCTGATGAGGAGTGGCTGAGGGAGCTGAAATTATTATACAGGATGGTGAAATGGAAAGAAATAGTAGAAAAAAATTGCTTTCCAAATCTATGTGCTGCGTATAAAAGGAGCATGTACAACCATAAAAAGATAAGAAGTTAGGCAGAGGGGGACAGGAATTAAATACACATATAACTGCAGATTTCCTCTCACATTTTACAGATGAAACCAATTCCAATATATTTTGGACATGTGTTACCATTTTCTTTGTCAGTCCAAAAAAATAGATGGCAGTTTGTTCTTTTTTTTACTCTGTTATCTACTAGACTACACTCACTACTTTTATTATTTGTTTTCTTGGATACATTATCATCCGGTTAAGCAGATATTCTGAAAACCCAAACACACCCACCAATTATGACTAATGAGCAGCTGCTAGTGCTGTTTTTGCTGTTTCTTTCACACATGCACACTGTGGTACATTACCTTTCCACAGCATTTTGCCTTGTCTATGATCTTCAGTGCAAACTCCTTCCCTGTGGATCTAGCAAGAAAAAAACAAACAACAAATGAGAGCCATTAATGAGAAACCAGTCACCAAATTGTGACACGATCTTTAAGATCATATATCATTGTCACAAAATGTCTTGACCCATAGAGGTTATTGACAGAAAGCACAGAATGGACTTGGTTTTGGTTTTTGTTTTCTCAGCAGCATTTGCGCCTGCTGTTTCCCTGGCTACCACAACCTAGCTAGTGTCTTAATCCCTGGCTCCAGTTGCAGTGCATTCCTCTGCCACCTGGCACAACTCTCTCATTTCTTGAATGAAACATGAAAAATTTGTCTTGGGCCTTCCACTTGGCTTTGCTCAACTGGTAGGCTGAAAATATAAAATCATATGCATTTCTGTGTTAGTGAGTGCTATGAAATCCTAGTGTAAAAATTCAATAGAATTCAACATAGCTAAAAACCTGTAGTTCCTTATAGAATAGTCTAAAATTCCACAAAATTTACTAGACTGATTTTTTTGTTTTTCACTCTTCCGTTATTAAACACTCTATAGCAGTTATCTACAGTCCCATGACATTGATGAGAATGTTTATATACAAAGTTTTCAGGACATACTCTCACGGAAAGGATCTCTTGTTTGCCTTTTATCCTTTTAAGCAATAGAAATCTCCAAAAAGGGAGAAAATAACTACACAAATGAATTATCATTTTAATGGACAAAGAAGACATTAATACTTATATTACTGATGAATTAAAAAAAATCACAAGAAAACTCCATAAGACCCTCTTGCTTTTATTTTGTGTCAATACATACAGACTCCAGTGCGCCTCAGAGCTCCACATGTATGGCAAAAACCACTGGAGGCAGTAACAAAAGCAAAAGTCAGGTGTGTTTCTAAACTTACAAGATAATATTCACTGTATTTTTGGCATTAGAAGTAACCACTCAAAAGGATGTAACCTTACCAAAAAAAAAAAAAAAAAAGAACCTGAATTAATGTTTTACATGCAATTTATCCATTATTCAAACAAAATGCAGTAGATAATCTCTGCTCTGAAAGTGCAGCTGTATCTGCAAGGTTGTCATAGTTACAACCTGATCCACTCGTTAGATGGAAGTGTTATCTAAATGGTATCTGTGAAATGCCATCCTCCTATAGGCCTGATATAAAATCTACACTGAGCACAGTGTGTAATTCAGAGTCACCATTTATGTGTTTTACTCAATTAAGTGCATTATCTGAAAACCTGCTTACAACTAATCAGCAAAACACACTTAGTAAACCTTGGGCCACTTATGTTGTGTAGACAGAGGTAACATTCACAAAGCCAGTTTATCAACCAGCTTTGAATCCCCCTTGCAGATGTCCTTTGCTATAGCACCCAAGAAAAAAACCCCAAACCAACCTGGATATCATCCACATAATTCGTGTGTTAATACCAGTGCCTGTTGTACACCAGCACTGTCTGTCAGGTTTTGGGTATTCTGCTGTCTAGCTGTCAGTGGCCATCTGTTGACTCATGTCTTTATATATAGACATATAGGCACCCTTTAGAAGAGACCATCTTATTCTTTTTTGTAGAACAGCTGGTATAGTAGGATTTTAAGAAATCTCTACAACTAAGGATTCTATGCACAAAGTGATTAGAAATGAAGTATAATAATTAATAAGAATTAAGAGAAGCATTTCCTCTCATTGCTGTTGTTAGCAATTAACTGTTGTATGTTTATTTTATCTAAATCCATGTAATAATGCCTAACTATAAAGATTGAATCATACACAAGCCTAGATTTTTAATTTTGCGGTTTTTTTTCTTTCCAAAATAATCTAGTCCAATCCCCTCATTCCAAAAAATTACAATGTTTTGAAACCCAAGAGGCTTAGCAGCCTTTGTCCTACTTTCAGTGGGACATAAGTGATTTCTAAAAAGTAAAGGCAATATTCCTGAAAATAATAAATTATGTTCTCTTATACTTTTAACCTGTTATCTTTCGAGAACACTGTTGTCTCTATAGATAACAAAGGATGCATAGTCAGTTTCAGGGCACATAGGCACTGTGAAGCACCATTCATTTGTTCTGTGCCAAAACTCTGGGCCCAGTCCTATTCAATATCTTTATCCATAAATCTGGGTGCATGACCTGAATGCACCATTAGAAAGTTTGCTGATGCTCCCAAACTGGGAGGTGCTGTTGACTCTCTTGAAGGAAAAAGAGGCCTCACAGAGGGATTTAGATAGACTGGAGCATTGGGCTACAATTGATGGGAAGAAATTTAACAAGTCAAAAGGCTGGATTCTGCACCGAGGACAGAGTAATGTCAGTCACAAGTATGAACTGAGAGAGGAGTGTCTAGAGAGCAGACCCGTGGACAGGGATCTGCAGGTGCTGGTCACCAGCAGCCTCAGCAGCAGTCAGCAGAGCCCTGGCAGCACCCTGGGCTGCATCAAGCACAGGACAACCTGTCACTGCAGAGATTATCCTGCTGTGTTCAGCATTGCTGCAGCCTTGCTGTGAATGTTCTGTGCAGTTCTGGGGCCCATGATTTAAGAAGGATGTTCAAGTTCTTGAATTGTCCAGAGAAGCTTAACAAAGGTGGTGAAAGGGCTAGAAGGAATGTCCTATAAGGAGCAGCTAAGGATTTTGGGGTGTTCTGCTTTGGATAAAAGGAGGCTGAGGGGTGACCTCATTGCTCTCTACAGCTTCTTGGTAGAAACTCTTCAAAAATTAAAAAACAAAACAAAACACAACAAACAGGACTTTGGAGTCTAGATGTTAACACTGACAGGAAGCACCTAATCTTAAACATGCATATCCAACAGGAAATTATTTGGAGCAGCAACTGTAGCATATTCAGGTGACATTTAGCATTTTTTCCTTCTCAGCACTGTTCTCAGTACCTCTAAGAGCTGCCACCTCAGCCTTTATTCCTTACTCTATAAACCATGCATGCTTGTACATCACTTTCTCAAAAAAAAAAAGGTATTGAAAATAGTCATTGTCATTTTCTCCTACAAACCAGAAGGTTGTATTAGACACTGTGTTACATACCACCTGCCAGTATTATCATCATAATCATCAGGAATGGAGAGAAATAATACAGATACAATGTGAAGAAACAATTCTCTTGAGAAAAAAAAACAATAATGACTTCAGAAAGTTATGGTCTATAAGATCCAGTCACCTACAAATCAATAGAGGAGGCTCCAGGTTCAGCCTCAGTACCCAAACCTTTTGGTGTATTTGGTATCTTTTTGTGCATCTCTGATTTGCTAAGACTGGAATGAGATGTTTCTATTCATAATCATCTTTCTTTTCATTGAAGTAAAACCATCAGATGAAGATCAAATAATTGAAACTGTTTCTGTAACTTGTATAGTTTTTACTGACATTTGCTGAACTTGCCCAGTATTTGCATACGTGTTGGAGATTCCTCATAATATTTAAGAAGCTGACATACTCTCTTATTGCTGAAGACAGCAGAAGGTGGTTCTAAAAAATACACTGAGAAAGCGACAGTCAAATCATCTGTTATGTTTGCACCAGAAGCAAAATGTAACACAAAGCTTGCAAGGGAAGAGCTGTAATACAGCACAAGCCTGTAAAAGTATCCTGGCTACCCCAGGGGAAATCAGGCGCAAGAATATTCCATAGTCTAGAATATTGAAGATCTGATTTGAAAAGTCTCTGGCTACTCACCACACTACCTTGTGGAAGAATTAAGCACAAGGGAGTCAGTAGCACAGGCTAATGGCCACCAACTGCATGCCTGTAAGATACCTAGCCCTCGGTACACTGAAAGTTGTGAAAAATTAAGCAGCAGGCAGTAGGGATACTACAGCAGCATAACTGCTGAGGCAGAAGGTGGGTTTCTCAAAGACTGTTCAGATGCCACAAACAATTTCCTGCTATCCACAACAGTCTGTTGTGTGAGGGAAGTCCTTGAAGATCTAGGGAACCTCCATTAGAAGGTAGTAACTTCTATAGATTTTGGGATAAAAGCCATATTCCTCTGCTGCTCTTATATCCCTTTGCCAGAAAAATACATAGGAAACTGTCTGCATTTTGCTATGCCTAGGTCTCCTGAAGCGTAAGCATATCTTTGCAACTGCTCTTTGCTTCTGTCTCATCCCACTTCCTATGAGATTATGCGAGTGCAGAGGGCTTCATCAAGTAAAACACACAGAGTCAGAGTACTTGCTCACCGTTCCACGCACTCCTTTACAACAGCAAAATTGCCATCACCGATCACCTTCCCCACTTTATACTTCTCAAGAATGGTAGATGAACCTGAGCACTTGTTTCCATTCACACCTGCAAAACAAAGGTCAATAATGCAAGCAAAAGTGTCAGCAAGATGTAATATATCCCCAGTGGGTTCCGTGGATGCAGAACAGTCACACATGTAAAAAAAACCAAGCAAACCTAAAAGTAAGTTGTTTTCTTCACAGCTTATTCCCTTGGTTTTAATCTCAAATGTAAGAAGGAACAAGATAAAACTAACCACATTTGTTTGACCTTTTAACACACAAATCAAACATTACTATGTTTTTGTATGGACATATTCTAGAAGAAATGAATACAGCTAGAAGTCCTTAATCTAAATATTTCTGAACTGAAAAAACTTTTTTTTGAAGAATCTTTTTGATTCCTAAAGCAAAAAAATAAGATTGATCTACAATGCATGTAAAATAACCAAGTATTAGCTGCTCAATTCTTTCAAGCTCCCTTAGCTGTTGCATTTCCAAAATGAAAATTTTTGATAGCTGTTTATTTCAGTATTTTTAAATTAAAAACCTGCAATTATTGGTGTCCTACCTTCAGGACTCTGGCAATGGAGTGATTCAGGTACACCATTCACATTGGAAGAAGATCCACCATGTGGAGAGATCTAGGAAAGTACAGAATAACATTACTTCTTATAGCAAAGTAATCAAAGGAAGGTAACAGACAAAAAACTCAGCAAAGTTAAAAAAAACCAACCCTAAATGTACCTCTACAGAGTCAGTTTGCTTTTATACTACCATCTTATTTTTATTCTTGCTTTCTTCCAGTTCATCATATCATTCTCACTTGCATGTATTTAAGGTGCAGCTCTGATATTCCTATGAAGTAACTGAACAGATTTCAGTAAGCAGCTAAAAAAAAAAATAAATTCCCTCTGGATGCACCAATTTCCACTACAGAGCCAGTGTGTGAGTAGGCAACATTCCCTCCTCGTTCCACACAAGACTGTTACAATGCTCTCTGTGTACATTTTCATGTAGGCCAGAGACAGCCACCTCCAAAAAACTACTCAGTGGCTAGTGCAGCAACCACACGCTTTCCTTAGCCTAACTCATCCCTTTGTAGCCAGCACTATCTGAGGTTTCCCTAAGTGAACTCTGTCAATACAGGCTCTCTCTTGATGAGCACTGAAGCATGCTAGGAAGCTAACATAAAAATGCTTGCATGGCTATACTGGTTTTTATTTAAAGAAAATAATTCTGGCATAGGTGGCCGAGTACATCTGTGATGATAGTCAGATTTGCCTGGTAAGCTAATGGTTGATGTTTTATGTTATTATGGATGTGAAGATATGCAAGATCTACAAACATTTCAAGTTATATATCTATGTCCAGACACAGATCCAGTTTTAGGATACTGTGACAGTGTGTAAAAAATCCCCAAATATCTAAATGATTTTGAAGGATGAAGGCTGGAGAAAACTACTTTTGCTGCATTATCAACTTAATTGGCATTCGATCTGAGTCTTCACAATTCAACTTAAGGTCACACTGCCCAGGGACATACACTATAATCAATTTTTATTTTAATAAGGAATGGAAGCATAGGAATGAATGCCAAAAATAGTAAAATGTACTTGGTGTTCTATGTACCACTGGTTTACAAGGTCTTCCATTACAGTGAAGTATAGAGATGCTCTATGAAATTAAAATACATTTTAGATCATTCCTCCTCAATGTAACATTTCTTGCTGTTCTATGAAGTTCCATATCTTGTTTTCTTCATGGGCTATTATAGTAGTTCTTACCACGCACCACATAAAGGATTAAAATGCTTCTCTGCCTTAAGCTTAGTGTCTGTTGAAATGGCTTTGGATGACACCAGGAATGCAAATGCAGCATTTTCCATTTTAGCTGACATTGTCTGGTTACACTGCTGAATATTTTAAATCATTAACACTATTGTCAAAGAAAGAACTGAACTGGCAGATAGGGATATTGTCTAAAGGCTCATGAAATGCTAATGAATGCTTAAGTTTCTAGTGGCAGCTGAGGTGCCAAATCAGCTAAAGGTACAGTAGAAGCTGTACAATTTAATTTTGCAGAGCCTCTAGAACAATGATGTTTACGAGCATCTGACACAGAAGTAGCATCAAACAGCAACCAGTCAGCTACTACTCTGCTCCTTGCTAATAACTTAAAACCAGCCTAGATTATTGCTGCTGTCTTTCAGAGTTGCCTGTTTATTTAACACAGACATTTGTGTTAAATTACTTTTATGCAAAATCATGAGTCAGTCTCTTAAGCAGTCAGTCACATCTTCAAGCCTTAAGTGGAGATAACAGCTCTCTGCAAAGTATTAGTCATCATCCAATAATATTAGTAATCTATTTTGGGGTTTCAGTGAGTGACACTACATGGGAATTCCACATTCCCATCTTCCATCATCTCTGTAATCAGGTCAGACCATGACCGGGCACATTCCTTATTACCACCAGATTTACAAGAAGGAAGCAAACACCAGCAGGAAAAAACTAAAAGGAATAATAACAATAATAAACATTTAAAAATCCAATGGTGCTGTTGGGGCTGAGGTGCTAGATCAGGATCTGAAATGGCAAGTTTAACCTCAGCTATACCACTAATTTGTCTCATGGCTCTAAACATGAGGCCAAGCTCACTCTACAACAGAGATTGCCTGTAATTAGGGTGCTGTAGGTCTGTGTCTCAGTTCCTCAGCAGCAAGATTGGTCTAGTTCTTCCCTACTGTGTCAGAGAACAATAGAAATAAACTCTTTAAGATGTCTGCGAGGTGTTTGACTAGTCAGAAAAGGCGGTGAGGAGGTAGGAATTAACTATAAGTGACTCAGAATAAAGCAACTTGTAGTATTAAATTTTCTAATAATTTAACCATTGAGTGATGTGTATCATTTAGAACATCTTGTACTGTTGATATCCCAAGAGCTGCAGTTCTTTTGAAGGTGAAGTACACATTTTTGCATGTGCAAGTAGACTTAGCTGGTTCACCCTATTCCTGAAAGAGCAAGGAGAAAAGGGTACACATTGCTTTGATGCTAAACTAGTGAATACGGATGTAATCTATCACAACACACATTAGGTATTGCAATGATTCCTCCTCCTGTAGTCCACATGGTGCTACTGCTCTCACCCACTACTGTTACCCATCTCATAGATTCATAGATTCATTCATAGATATTAGGGGTTGGAAGGGACCTAGAAGCTCTCATACCTGAATCCTACAAAACTCAGCCCTGAGGCAGAATTTGATAGCTCAGAGAGTAATTTAGAGCAGCAATGGCTATCCAACCCTTTGACTAAATAACTTCAGAAGGTAGATTATATTGGCCAAGAACATCTTATGCTGACAGTCACTCCTGTTCTATTTAAACATGATGTGATACAGAATATAACAATTAATGCTTTTACTTCCCTCAAGATGTCTCCCTGCACTGAATTTGTTTCAACAGCACAACCAGAGCTAAATAGAGAAACTGAGAATATCCAGATGAACACACAGTTTTAAAAACTAGTTGAATATAATTTTGAAGATTAATGAAAGAAGCTGTTAAAAGTTACAAAAGATAACTGCCCAACTTTTTTTTTTCTTCATATGCAGACCTATTTCCTGTAGAATAATTCTGTTTCCAGATTAAAAATATATATATATCTAAACACATTTCTCTATATTTTATAATATTTAAGATAGACTGACCATAAATAAAGTGACCACGTTTATCAACATCATATGTGGTTTTATAAAAACTCACATGAGATTTGTCATACTCATTAAGCTTAACACACCTACTTTAGTAACCAACTTGCTTATTAGCTAGGTATAATAATGAAGGTAAAGCTATTGAGCATTCTTCCTTTCTCCCTTACTAACGTGCAACCCATTAAAAACTATGTGATACTTTGCACTACAGAATTTGTGGCAGATGGCTTCACCCTGCCAGATACTATGCACATCAACTTTTATACTTCTAGGTTAGCGTTAAGGAATTGAAAGCACACACACATAAAAAAAAAAACCCAAACCAAAAAAAAAACCAAAAAACAAACAAAACAACCAACAAAAAAAAAAACCAACAACAACAAAAAAAGTTTAAACTATCACAGAGTCCAAGAGAATTAATTGAAATATGTATAAGTAGCAGGGAGGTACTGGCCCAAGTTTCCCTTAAAATCTGGATCAGAGCTTAAGTCAGTGATTTGAGGATGAAAAAGCAGCAGCCTTAATTATTATTTTAATCAAGCTTCACCTACTGGTCCAGCGGTAAAGTTTTATTACAAATCTTTTTAGTCAAAATGCTACCATATAGCCCCCCAAAAGTGTAAACATAGTGCTTGTATTTCAAATAGAAAAGTGCAGGGACAGAAGAAAGTAATGCCAGACAACTATATATCTGGTGGTATTTGATTTTTTTTGACTCACTGGAGTTTGAGGAAGGATCCACAGATATAAAACCATATTCTCCTAAAGTGAAATGTGAAGCTGATAAACTTCACACTCAGGATTAGATTAATTGTCCATGACACAAATGTTTGTGGAAATATTTGAGAGTTTTTTTCATATTGAAAGAAATACCTAAATTTTTGGCAGCTACATGAGTTGGTGCCTTTTAAATCACCCATCTAAAGGAATTCTTTGTCTGTTTTTATTGGTTGTCTGGACAGAAATGAAGGACTTGTGCCATCAGGTTGCTAGACATACAAAGATGGTATTCAATCCCCTGAACTGGAAGATAGGGAAAGAGACCAGAATAATCCCCTCATAATGCAGGAAGTGGTAGTTAATGACCTTCTAAGCCAACTGGAAACCCACAAGTCTATGGGGACAGATGGGATCCACCCAAGAACGCTGAGGGAACTGGCAGAAGAACTTGCCAAGCCTCTCTCCATAATTTACCAGCAATCCTGGTCAACTGGGGAGGTCCCAGATGACTGGAGACTTGCCAATGTGACACCCATCTACAAGAAGGGCAGAAAGGATGATCCAGTGAACTACAGGCCTGTCAGCCTGACCTCGGTCCCAGGAAAGGTTATGGAACAATTCATCTTGGGGGTGATCACATGGCAAGTGCAGGACAACAGAGGGATCAGGCCCAGCCAACATGGGTTCATGAAGGGCAAGTCCTGTTTAACCAACCTGATCTCCTTCTATGATCAGGTGACTCACCTAGTGGATGAGGGCAAGGTGGTAGATGTTGTCTACCTGGACTTCAGTAAGGCGTCTGGCACCATGCTAGAGAAGCTGGCAGCTCATGGCATAGATAGGAAGACTCTTCACTGGGTTAGAAATTGGCTGGGTGGCCGAGCCCAGAGGGTGGTGGTGAATGGAGTAAAATCCAGTTGGCGACCAGTCACAAGCGGTGTCCCTCAGGGCTCAGTTTTGGGACCTGTCTTAATATCTTCATCAATAACCTGGATGAGGCCTCAGTAAATTTGCAGATGACACAAAATTAAGCATAAGTATCGATCTGCTTGAGGGTAGGAAGGCTCTGCAGTGGGATCTGGACAGGCTGGAGCGATGGGCTGAGGTCAATTGTATGAGGTTTAACAAAGCCAAGTGCCAGGTCATGTACTTTGGTCACAACAATCCCCAGCAACACTACAGGCTTGGAGAGGAGTGGCTGGAAAGCTGGTGGAAAAGGACCTGGGGGTGTTGGTCAATAGCTGGCTGAACATGAGCCAGCAGTGTGCCCAGATAACCAAGGACAACGGCATCCTGGCCTGTATCAAAAACAGTGTGGCCAGCAGAAGTAGAGAGGTGATTGTGCCCCTGCACTGGGCACTTGTGAGACTGCACCTTGAGTACTGTGTCCAGCTTTGGTCACCATAGTACAAGTAGGACATTGAGGTGCTGGAGCAGGTGCAGAGAAGGGCAACGAAGCCGGTGAAAGGGCTGGAAAGCATGGCCTATGAAGAGCGGCTGAGGGAACTGGGTTTGTTTAGTCTAGAGAAGAGGTGACTGAAAGGAGACCTTATTGCCCTTTACAACTACCTAAAAGGAGTTTGTAGCGAGGCTGGAGTTGGTTTCTTCTCTCAAATTAGTAATGACAGGACGAGGGGAAATGACCTCAAGTTGTGTCAGGGGAGATTTAGATTGGATATTAGGAAGAAATTCTTCACTGAGAGGGTAGTTAGATGCTGGAACAGGCTGCCCACGGAAGCGGTGGAGTCACCATCCCTGGAAGTGTTTAAAAAATTAGTAGATGCGGCGCTTGAGAATATGGTGTAGTGGTTAGAGAAATGGTAGGACAAAGGTTGAACTTGATGACCCTGGAGGTCCTTTCCAAACATATTGATTCGGTGATCCTGTGATCTACAATGTCCTGTACAAACACATTGACTTCAGTCATATCTCCTATAGTTGCACAACATCTTCATAGTATGTCTAAGATGCACTAACTGTGCTGCCCTTGACCTCCTGCACATTTCACAATCTGCTGATGAGAGACTGTGTACTGTGTAGTACACATGTACAAGTATGTACACACACCCTAGTATCTGGAAAGTTCCAGACAGAAACACCTACACAAACATCATTGATACTATTTTGATCCTGCATTATCT
Source organism: Corythornis vintsioides (assembly GCA_025447755.1). Taxonomy (NCBI): domain Eukaryota; kingdom Metazoa; phylum Chordata; class Aves; order Coraciiformes; family Alcedinidae; genus Corythornis; species Corythornis vintsioides. The sequence continues at coordinate 35,163 of JAOEGS010010011.1, forward strand.
TCAAAGTGCACCTAGCCAAACTTGGAAAAAAACAAGCTTAACATTCCTCTGCAAACTGCTACTGTACCTCTGTCACTAGGTTGTAACTGCTAACAGAAGCACACACATTAAAAAGAGTTTAATACCTTGATGAAGACAGGCACTGATCCTTCAAATTACCTAAGCACATGTTTAACTAAGTACATTATCATCCTCGTTGAAGTAAAAGGGACTACACAAAAGCTTAAAGTTAACCAAGAATTTAAGGTATTCGTTAGATCAGCTTTTAATATCCTTTCACTTTGGCGAATTGGTCAATCAATAGAAAAAGTAACAATAAGGCAAATTCAAACACAATGCTATTAAGAATAATTGGGATTCTGAGAAAGGGCTTGACTAGGGATCTCAAGATTAGAGGAAGCCTAGGTGGCAGTGACCATGAACTGATATAATTCATGCTACTTAGGGTCAGAGCTCAGCCAAAAAGCACAGTCAGGGCCTTTAACTTCGGAAAAGGAAACTTCCAGCTCTTCAAGGAGTTAGTGAATAGGATACCTTGGGAAACAGTCCTCAGAGACAAGGTGGCAGAACTAAGCTGGCAGATTTTTAAGGACGCTCTTCAGCGACTATGAGATCTTGATCCCCAGGTGTAAGAAATCAAGCAAGAAAGGGAAGAGACCAGCATGGCTAAGCCAAGGTGGTCAATGGCTCGATGTCCAGATCAAGAGCAGTGACAAATGGTATCCCTCAGGGGTCTGTACTGGGATCTGTACTGTTTAATATCTTCATTAATGATATTGACAATGGGACTGAGGGCACCATCAGCAAGCTCTCAGATGACACCAAGCTGAGTGGTGCTGTAGAAAGGCTGGAGGGATGGGATGTCATCCAGAGGGACCTGGATAGGCTGGAGAGGTGGGCCCAGGT
>JAOEGS010010011.1:41250-53445 GCA_025447755.1 Corythornis vintsioides
AAATAATAAATTAAAAAAAATATATACCTTCTATTTATTTGCATAAGACACTCAGTGTTTGGAACATATGGTGTTCATCTAAGCTACTGGTAAAAACACAGTGTGATTCTTTATTTGAAATTACAGCAATCCCAAGAAGAAGAAGAAAAAAATCTGTTAATGGGCAATAATAGTCATCTCCTGAAATTATTTCCAGCATCAAAATCATGTATTTCTGACAGTATTTGGCTTATGTAGGAGAAACCTGTCAAATTCAAATGACTTAAGGGTATATTCTAGTTCTATGTACATGAATTTAACCACATAACCATCCTGTAGTTGTCTTCAAGAAAATCAGTTGCCATGCTGAAGACATATCCCAAGATTATAATTAGTACAAATTATTCCAGTGTTCATAAGATGAAACTGTAATTAAGTTAATTAAAAACAAGAAACCACATTTATTCTTAGGATTCAAAAATAAATGCCAATTTTTTAATAAATATTAAACTGAAAAAAAGCTTATTTTCCCCTCAGGAAACAAAGCATGGTACTGCATTTCAGGCAGACAGAGCATTTTTTTCATCCCATTGCACAAATTCTAACTTTCATGTATTTTATGTGTTCAGCTCTTTCCTAGAAGTAGTACCTGAGGCGGGTGATTTACTTCGACGTGAAGGTCCTGGACTTTTGGAGCCCGCATGCCTGATGCCAGAGGATCGGGAGTAAGAGGACTTCATAACACGGCATTCTACAAAGCAAGCAGAGAGAGCTTTGGCAACAGTTCAGTGCACAGGTTTCCTCCAAACATTAAATAGCCTCTGGTTTTCATCCAGAAAATGAACAGCAGTATTTCCTAAACACACTTGCCTACCTGCAGGAAAGGAATTTCTAAGAGCATCTAGGAACTTTAGCCCAGGTACCATAGAAACATATTTGAACTTCTCCAACGCAGTATGTGACAATTTACATGTAATATTTCTTCATGTCTTGAAGCTGGATTATTACCATAATTCAAGTTTGTACCTACACACAGCTGAAAGACTAAAGAAGTCAGCTGATGCCAGGGTCCTTCTGATGACTGAGCAAATCCTGCACACTACAGTAGCATCTTCATACAGGGCAATTGCACAGCAAGCTCCATTTACCTTCTTTTGTAAGAAACCAATGTTGTGATCAATTTTTAAAGAGGTGAAAAATGTCTCTTGCTTCCAATAGGTTGAGACAATAGATAACTGCCATTTACCATCAGTTATATATCCTTAAATAAAGGACAATCTAAATGGGAAAGGAATAAATAGGCATACATACATTTTTTTAATTCCTACAGTTAGTATCCACTGCAAATCACTCCCAGTGGAATCACATAATTTTTTTCTCCTAATTTTGTCCCCATTATTTCTCACTACGATGTCAATGCCATCACTATGATGTCACATCACTACCAAAAATACCAAATAGAATTGCATGCCCTGCCAGTCAAGTAATGGTCCTCTCTGTACCTAATCTGCTTTTCTCCATTAAGACCTCCAGAGTTATTAGAAGCAGCAATGGCCACCAAAGCTGAAGAGACAAAAGGAGAAAAAAAATCTTCAAGGTTATGATTTTGCCCAGACAGGGATTTATAGTTTGAGTTAAGACAGCCATGTTCTTCAATTCCTTAATATCCTAGCCAGTCTAAAACTATGTTAAAACATACCCTTCCTGACACCTTCACACTAGCTGAATCAACATAATCAGGCAGGAAATGCAGCATGCTGAAAATAACAACAGAATGGGAGCCAGATGAATCATCCATCCATCCATCCATCCATCCATCCATCCATCCATCCATCCATCCATCCATCCATCCAAATGTATGGATCAGTGATTAACTATATACCTATACTTCTTGATGTAACTGAAGATTTTAGAAACTCCATAATTTCATTATAAAAAGTAGAAAAACAGTAGGTGCTTTTGCTTTCAGTTATCTGAGAGAAAGGTTAAAAACAAAACAAAACTCTTATTCACAGCCTAAAGCTCTCCTCAATCTGATGATTCTTGTCTTTACCACACATTATTTTTTCCTAAAAGAAAATCAAAGCAATTCTACAGCTGAACCAAACACACAGAAAACACGTCTAATAAGACCTGTTGTGATAGGACAAGGGGTAATGTTTTTTAATTAAAAAAAGAGTAGGTTTAGACATAAGGAAGGAATTTTTTTTTTTATTATGAGAGTGGTGAAACACAGGAACAGGATGCCCAGAGAGATGGTAGATTCCCCCTCCTTGGAAACATTCAAGGTCAGGTTGGATGGGCCTCTGAGCGACCTGATTTAGTTGCAGATGTCCCTGTTCACTGCCAGGGACTTGAACTAGAAGACCTTTAATGGTCCCTTCCAATCCAAACCATTCTATCATTCTATGAACTTGGAGGAAAAAACATCTATGTAATATGATATTCCAAACCAATTCTAACACTGCATGGTAGAGAAGTTAAATTCACGATCTCTCAATGGCAGACAGCAAAGGCACTACGTCCCAATTTGTTTCACCTCCTTCCCCACCCAATACCCCTGATAATTTCACAATATGAAAAACCTCAACACTTAGTCTATAGCACACAAGACTGGAATATGTGAATTGCCTAGTAGGACAATTAAAGACCTGAAATGAGTGCGATTAAATATGTGTTTTTTCCAAAATCTCACAATGACAGCAATATGGAAATCCTCTTACAGTCACAGATTAAAAAGTGAACATTTTTTTAACATTAGCCCTGTGATTGAAACTTTTAAAATTCATTGCTGTTTTACATGTAAATTTAGGGACAGGGTCTGTTTTTCAGAAGACAGATCAGGTTTGGTAGTGCATTTTAACAGCCTTACAGAATCCAGATGATTGTAAAGACTCCTTAATCCATATGAAAATAGATTTCCATGTATATTTTCCTGAAGCACACAACTCCTGAGGACTGAAGAGTGGGGCCAGAGGGGTACAGGGAGGGGGAAGCTCTATCTATGAAGCTAACTATTCCAGTAAGTTGAGGCTGTCCAGTCTTACCACTGTGATCCAACACGAAGTCATCCTGAGCATAGCGGTATTTCTCGGGTCCACATGCAATGAAGACATCATCATCTCCAAAGAAGTCCTGCAAGCACGTCACCTTGGCAGCAAAATATACAAAGCAAAATAAACAAATGCAGTACTTTCAAATACTAAATCTACGGTTAGTCAAGCAAAAATCAATCTTAAATTTGTGTTTTCTTTTTCACAGTGGTACCATAATGCTCTTTTATAATGACAGAAACAGCTCAGTTCTCAAGTGTGGCAGCTCTCCCAGTAGTGCAGGAAGCCTCAAGAATGTAAAATACAGTGATCTCACCTTCAAAAACACCTTCTCTTACATTCAACACCTCTACTTTTGCCTCTAACTACACTAGCATGCGGATGACTTTGACAAGACGAGCTATAAACACCGCTCAAATATCAAAGCCTCTTGTACTGTTGCATTAATTCCTTATGGGGAAAATATGTCAAGTTAAAATGATTGCATTTAAAAATTTATTTTTTTAATGCTCCAAGGTATTTAATTTCCATGTTTTAATGTGTTGTTAAAGAAAAAAAATATCCCCGTACTATTAAAAAGTATTCCATACTTAAAAAAAGAAATATAGTCCTTCTATGCCCTTTTTCAGCTCTGTTCTTAATTCTTCCAGTCATGATGTTACAGGGTATTTCAAGAAGGATAGGGATGTCAGAAAGAAGAATGTTTCAGATGTTCTTTAAAAACACAAAACCAAAGACCTTGAAAAAACCTCACTCCTCACAAGTCAATAAAAATCAGCTTGTGAAGGAACAACAGCTTTAAAAACAATTTTTAAAATGCCACAAGAAATCCTACCAAAATAATTCTAACTCCCTTGTAAGGGAAAAAACATATATTGTTTGCAGATAGCAAGCTATCTTTGCTAATGTAAACGGATTAAAATTTTACTGCGTAATTGTTTCCTTATTCATTGTAACATTACACACCCAACTGAGATGTGGTAACAAAAGCTATACAGAAGCTAAGAAAGTTACAACCATTTGGTAAAGCCATGTAATTAAAGAGGCAAAATAAAAAACTGCTTTGAGGAAAACTAGCTTTTTTCTGTCCCTGGTACTTGTCAAAACCATTTGCATATATTACCCATGGTGATAAAAGGAAATGCTGGCAGAAGTACGATGGGGTCTCTACTGCCTGCGGTATCCTGAGAAGCACTCAGAATATCAATGATCCTCAGTTTTCTGACAGAATACCCACTCAGGGCTTTCACCAACAGCACAGTTGTCATGGCAGCTAACCCGGAATCAGCAGCCAGTGCCCCTATAGAAGAGCCTCGCTGCAGTGGCACAGGCAGCACCCAGCATTTGTGTCACTGTGTCACACAGCTAACGGACTCCAACCATTGCCAAAATCCTTTCACTGATATTGTACCGTTGCATAGACAACCTGCTCTCATTGAAGAGACATTTTCAGCTGTATTTGAAACCCCCGCTTCTAGTTAATCAAAAAGGCAGTAATAGCTGGGTTTGAAAGGCTGTAAAAATTGAAGAGAATTTTTGCTAACATGGGATTTATTCTTCTCTACTTAATAATTCTCTTTACTAGTAAGAGAAGTAATCATTTCCACAGATTTCAGGAATCCAGCAACCAACCCAAACCCACTACTAGAGGAAAAGCTGTGAGAAAACTATCAGAACACATCCAAGTAGCACTGCTGGACTCGAGTAGAGATGTTCTTTGAGGCACAAATTCACACCCAAAGCCCCCTAGGCCAGGAGCCATTTCCACCCATCACTACTTTACTCATCACTTTACAGTGCTGTTTCAATCAGGTTAGACTTTAAATGCTATGGTTTAGCAGAGCCTAAAATGAACCTTTCTGTTCTGATGCAAAGCCTTCCCCTCAGCCCTTAACCCAACCAGTCTAACATCTGAACTGAGGAGAAGAGAGAAGAGAATGGCAAGTAAGACTCATGGATATAAACTGAGGGCAGCAGCATCCTTTTGGTGGCTGCCAGAGCAATTCCACAAAGGAAGGTACACAAAGGCTAAAGGTACTAAAGGGTACTAAAGGAGTACCCTTAGAAATGCACCTTAAAATCTTCCATAAATGTCTGCTGGGGACGGTAATAAGGAACTTTATGAAAGATAATATTTTCCATAGGTGTTTTCCCTGGGCAAGGATACAAAAGAGTAATTCTGAGTACCAGTGATCACAAACTGCTGGAGGTGGAGCAACAGCACCTCTATCTTGGAGCTCAGCCTTCTTCCCTTTCCACTACATCTCCATAATCTGTCTTACCCATTCTTACTTTTGCTGCACTTGGTGCTAAAAGAACTATTCAGTCCTTCAAAATATTTCCAAAATATGTCTTTCAATGGAAGCTGGTATTAACAAAGCTGCATATACGTGGCCCACAGCAAAAGTAGTCAAATATATAATCATTCTTTAAAGTAACAACTCTCTTACTAGTCCAGAAGTTGTGAGTTTCTATGTATGAAGCTGAAAACACAAAAAGCTTTAGTCACTTTAAAGAGGTTAAGTACCAAATTGAGATGTTCTTTTCAATAGTGATTAGAGCTTTCTTAAAATTACAGCAATTAGGTCATTTCTGAGATTCAGATCTGGCCACTTCTTAGTTTACATGCACAAAAGCTCTGTATGAGTACTTAGAATGGAAGCTTTCCATCAGTGGCCTTGCAGGAAAGCTCAATCTTAACATCCCTCTCATGTTTGTAGCTTCAATTACCACTTTTTTTTTTTTTTTAATTTTTTTTTTTTTTTTAGATAATGCTTTTTTCTTTTTGAAAGAAAAAGATGAATGTGGTTTCTTTGTCCACAGGAAAAAATAACGTTGCATTTTAAATTTGATTTTTTTCATGGAGACACAAAGCTGCACAAGGAAGTTCTTTAGAGTTTATAATTGCAGCCAACACTACAAAGGTTAACACCAAAGGAATTTCAAACTTTCTTGAATTCTTGTTTCTTTTTTTTTTTTCACACATAGAATAGGGGAATATATTTTGAATAACTGCTTTAGGAAAACTTTAGATAAATGCTATCCTGTTAATCCCAGATGTTTCAATTAACATGTTTAAAATGTGTTAAACCCTATTTATTTCTATATGCAACACTCTTTCCTTAAAAAAAAAAAACAAACAAAAAACACAACCGAAAAAACACCCCTGCGTTCTGCTGGTAATTCCACTGTCTTCTCTTTATTTAGAACAAAAAGTGACTTATTTATGCTCTTCTGACAACTCAGACACCAGGTTGGTTTTTTGCACTGCTTTTGTTCAAAGTGTGACGCTATACATGGAAGACTAATGCATGAGTAATGGATTAGACAGGTACTCAGTCCTTCAAAAATACTTCTAATGATTTTAAATTTCAAACAGCAATACAAAGGCATAGAGAAAAGCAAAACTGTTGTGTCAGAAGTCTCAAAATAAATACAAAATGAAATCATTACATTTTCTTATTTAGTAAGGCCACCCATGGCATTACTGTGTCTGTCTCACCATAGCTTTGTGAGATGATGTGCAAATGGCTGCTTCCCGAGAGGCTAGGAAATGCTGTGCTCACCATAACACTAAAGATCTGAGAACATAATTCAGGTGGCAACACCAGGAAAATCAAATGGCAGTTGGCTTCAATTGTAAGAAATATAAGCAAGTGGCTCAATGATCCAATGATTCAAAACTTGAAAACAACCAACAAACAACAAAAAACCAAACAAAACACAAACAATCTTTTGTTATAAAACTCTCCCCACTCAAATTGAGGAAATTTAGGGATTCTTAAAATGTTTTTTAAAAACACAAAGACTTTCTAACAGAGGCACATACTCCTACACATATGTTACAGAAGTGGCATGACTGACAGTAGTTTGTAAGACCATTAGTAGTAAAAGCAGTTCAAAATCACAGAATAATCATGGTTGGAAAGGACCTCCTAGATCACCCAGTCCAACCATACCAAAAAAACCAACCAAACAACAACAAAACAAAACATCAGACCAAACACAGTCCCCTACATTCCTGCTCTTAAAGCATGTCCTGAAGCACCTTGTCAGTTCATTTCTTAAATACCTCCAGGGTTGGTGATTCAACCACCTCCCTATGCAGTGCCTCACCACTCTCTCTGTAAAAAATTTCTTCCTAATATCCAATCTAAACCTTCCCTGATGCAACTTCAGGCCATTTCCCCTGGTTCTGTCATTAGTAATTAAGGAGAAGAGGCCAAAACCCACCTCTCTACAACCTCCTTTCAGGTAGCTGTAGAGGGCAATGAAGTACCCCCTTAGCCTCCTCTTCTCCAAAGTAAACACGCCCAGCTCCCTCAGCCTCTCCTCAAGTGACTTGTTCTCTAAGCCCCTCATGAGCTTGTTAGCTCTGGACACATTCAAGAACCTCAATGCCTTTCCTATAATGAGGGGTCCAGAACTGCACAGAACGCAACACCCGAGGTAAGGCTTCACAAGAGCCAAGTACAAGGGCACGATCACACAGCTGAAAGCACAAAAATGTTGTTTACAAGCAGAAAAAGGAATGGTAAAATATATAAGTCAAAGTGTGAAGGTTGGGTGTTGAAAGAGGAGCAAGAACATTTATTTTAAAAAATAAATTTCCTGATGCCCTGCTATTAGTGAAGTGGTTAAATGTCAAGTACACCCATCATCCTTACCTTTTAAAACAGGTTTATATTTCCTAGGGATATTTATAACCAAAGAAGTTTGCTCTTTCCACAGAAATACTTTGTCAGTCAGATAAAGCCACTGGACTACAAATTGTGATCCACGCAGAAATCCCTTTCCCATTACCATCACACAGGCACATAGAAACCAGTCCCTACTGCAACCTCAGAATCTAACAAGCAGAAGATACATTCCCATCAGAAGAAACATGATCACACTTTTATAGGCAGCATTTAACAGGTAATAATCACATTTTATGAGGTGAAAAAAAAAAAATATCCAATTGTATAATTTATGCACTAGGTATTTGTCCTCCAACTTCCAGAAGAAACAAAAAAACCTTAAAAAAAAAAATTTGAGAGACTGCCACCATAGAGGTTTTATTAACACCTGAAAAATTATTACAGAATTCCTCTCAAATCTTTGACTGTAAAGAGAGCTTATGTATCAACACCCTCAAGAACTCACAGGATAAATTGTATTTATTCCAGGTCCACAACTATACTTAATTTCAAATGTAGAAGGAAGTGCTGTAAAGACTAACAGTTTGGCTCAATTTAGTATGGGTGATTCAATTTAAGTAAGCAGAGCCACACCCTGCGTCTGGGGACAGCTCTTCTGGCTGACAACTTCTCTGTCAGCTGAAAATGGAACTAAACCATGCAAACTGGAAGAGCTATGCAAGATTGTATTGAAGAAATATTTATATCTACTGACTTCAAGAAAACATGATACGGTGTAAATGTTTTAAAAAGGAAGCCCATAAGATAGGGGGCAAAAGGAAAACTAAGAAGACTGGCATAGTAACAACTGGATTCGTGTGTGTGCTTTCAGCTCAGCACTAGTGACAGACTTTTGAGGCTGAAATTCTGTAGAGAAATGCAGTGGGTCTTTTTTCCACTAATTGCTAAAGAAAAAAATGCAAACTGTTTAATGTCAGTATGACAAATCTAGATACAACCTCCCAGCTACCACCTTCAGTATGAGAAATCTCTGCATTTCTGTGGGAAATGCTAGTCCTCGTTGCTGCCTCTCCATCCTGAGAGGTTTGCTCTTTGTCCCTTGCATCAACCTTTAGTGCCAAGTAAGCAAAAGTCAAATATTTATTTTGTGTCAGGTCATATTTGTAAACATCATTTTAGTTTCTGCTTTTCAAACCAAGTTAGCGCTGTCACTTCCTCTCCACTGCCCTATGAACACTCTCATTTGTATTCTTGCCGTGTTTTTAAAGCTGACAGGCTCACAGTTCAAGGATTTCTGCATGTCCTAAACTGCAGAACACAAGGAAAGCACTCCTGCAGAAACAGGTCAGTTGCCTGATTTCTGTTCCAGCACCAACAGGGGCAGACTTGTCTTCAAAAGGAAGAGTTTCCTCTGGCAGCCTCAGGAACTCAAAAAGGAAGGTGAAAAGGGCATTCCCACCCTCTCTTATTGAGTGCTCTGATTTTAACACAGATTTTCTTACCCTGGAAGTTCCCCTTGGTCTCTGCACTTTCACAGAAAAACTTGACTGAGGGAAATGGGGGGTGTGTTGAATTATTTAATCTTAACTACTCACTAAGCCACCAATATCCTTCATGACTGGAATTAAGACCAGTACACAAGAGGTCCAGTAATAAATAGCTAGCTTCCAGCAGCTATTTGACTGGTTATACTGAGTCACCCTTCCAGACATGTTCAGTAAATGGCAAGAGACAATAGCCAGATGGGTGGTGAGAATAGGAAGTAAAAATACAGAGAAAGGCCAAACTAGTGAGCCCCTGATGTGTCCTTAAAAAACAGCAACAATAAAAAACCTCCCCACCTGCAATTGTCAATATTCTTTAATTTTTTTTAATTACCAACTTAGTCATTTTGGTAGAAATTACAAAGTTCCAAGGGCACCTATGCTAAGTGATTTGGAAGCAGGCAAAAAATAAACTGTTCAAAAGCCAGGCAAGTATGGAAGCCCATACTCTACAGCAACAAAACCCATGCATATTAGATGCATAGTAAACCTGGAAAATCAGGTCAAGATTCCTGCTGGTATATAGAAGCAGCACTTGACTCTTGCAAAAGCATCTGTTCATCACCAGTTCTCTGACAGTTCTACTACAGAATCTCTCTGGGAATTCCCAAATCAAACAAAATTACACAACACTAAAGAAGAGTAAAGCTACTAACCTCTGATGCAATGCTTGATAAAACTAAAACACTACTAAGGGCTGGACATACCCAAGTTTAACAGCTATAGAGGAAGCTGAGAAGTCCTAAAGCTTGAGGATACATAACCATGAGCTTAATAGACTCTAGACACCTTTCATGCTAGCTATGAGACTATGAAATGCAATATAGTAACTTGCCCAACAGCCAACTTCCATAAGGTCATTAGCAGACCAGGACAAAAAATAATTGAAATTAGTCAAATGCCTCCTAATTTCTGAGGCTTACATGCACAATTATTTTGTTTTCAACTAAAATACAAAATACAGTAAGAGATCAGATCATGTAGAAAGAATACAAAAGTATCAATAGTGTTACTAATTAAAAAAGTAATTACCTGATTTTGTTATCTGACTTTGCATCTTACTCAGCATGTGGATGCTCCTTTTTCTCTATAGCTGAATTAAAGTAGTTCCCCTGTTTTTTGCTCTCACTCTACAAGGTTTCTTTTTAACCCATGAAGCTGGTGAGCTTTAGACTTAAGAGCATCTCTGCTGAAGTCAATGGAATTACCCACATGCAACCACAGCTTGTGAAAGGTTTGAGGGTCTACCCAGCTCTGCTGAGCACTGCAATAAAACTATATTAAAAAAAAAAAACCAACTGATTTCTAGGTCAGAACTTCTGCAAGACATTGTCCAATTTACCATTTGAAGTTTGGCATCTGGCACCCTTTTGTCTTTTAAGGTTAGTAAATTTAATAGAGAAAACTAAGATTTCTGCTTTTAAAAATTTTTAACTGTTGAAGTTGTCTGCCTTGGATAAAGGCAGGAAACAGGTGGGGGAAAGAACAAAAGAAGAGACAAAGACCATAAGGAGAACAATTATTCTTCTTAAATTACTATTTAATCAATGGCTGTGTCACATTATTACACTCGTCATTAGAAAATGAACCTCCTTCCACTGATACTCCATGAAGAGGAACAGCAGTGAAAAAGGAGACAAACGCTTCCATCCCACAGGGAATCTAAGGGTAAGAAAGAAAACAGGAATGTGACATCTTTGCCTGCTGCCTTGTAAACAGAAGAAGTCTGGCAGTAAGCCCAGGAAACGCCTAACACAGTATGAAAATGCAGAAAGGCTGCATAAACAGACTGGTCGGGTCACCACAATTCATACAGCTATTGGGAACGGATGACAGAACAGAGAACATATCACATTTTAGTTTTAATTAAATTTTCAACAGATTTTTGCTTTTTTTTTTTTAAACATCTTGAAGTTTAATTCAGAAAATGAACACACATGGAAATGGAGATCACATTTGGGTGTGATTCAAATAGATATCCTCACTGCAATATAAATGACAGCAAGAAAGAGAAGCTGTACAAATATGCACAATTTAAAATGAGTTCCTACACACACCTATTTCTCAAGTCTTCCAGTCTGTAGGACTTTCTGGCAAGGTCTATTCACCTTTTTTTTTTCTTTTTTTTTTTTCTTTTTTTTTTCTTTTTTTTTTCTTTTTTTTTTCTCCCAAACAGCTTAAATATTATATTTTTGTAAAATCACATTTCAAGTAATGCACTGATTATATGCAGCTACTTAGGCATCAGATAATTACAACTGAAAAGGACTAAAGTTCTTGAAATTTTGAATCATTTTGAGTCAGACTATACAACTCCTCCATCTGTCTCTGTACCAAAACCACCCCAGAACAACTCTTCTTACAGTATTACCCACTGCTTCAATAAGAGTCAATCATTTCAGTATTTTAAACAGTGATACTTACTGCCATTCTTCTAAATTTCAAGAGTTATACAAAGAAACAACAACTTTACAAAACATGGAATAAGTGGAAATTGGAAACAGTTTCAAAGAGTTCATGATATGACCATAATCCAGTTTGTCTTAAGAAAAATAAAAACACAACAGTATTCTGAGTTCCAAAACAAGGATTATATCTTTGCCCATAGATGCATTAATCACAGAAGCTCAAAAGTCAGCACAACAGATTCTTTCCTTAAGTGGCATAACTGGGAAGCCTAATACAGAACCAAAAATAGTACCTGACTTCACACAGCTAACCTTCCATCTCACCACTGAGCAGCTGACCTAAAAATAAAAGCGATTTGTATTATGAAAGAACATTAGGAGAAAAAATGAACATACAAGGACACACAGCTGGCTTATCCAATTCAGTAAAATCTTACAGATTTCATGACACCCTGTTCCACAACACAAATGCAGTAACAATATAAGGTAGAGCTTCTCCCCCCTCCCCCCCCCCCCCCCCCGCCCCCCACCCCAAACGCCCCGCACACGCCCACCCCGCCCGTCACGCCCG
>JAOEGS010010011.1:53545-76278 GCA_025447755.1 Corythornis vintsioides
CCCCCCACCCCCTTCCCCCCCACGCCCTCCCTCCGTCTTTTCAAAAAAATCTTAACGATTTCTGGTCCCCCCCTTCCCCAAAACAAAATCAGAAAAAAAAAAAGGGTGGCCTCCCCCCCCCCCCCCCCCCCGCAAAAAAATTACCACTTTTGCACTATTAGAGAAGTAATGCCCTTAGATAATCACCCTTCATGAAAAAGGTAGAATTCACATACTATGGAGAACTTTAAAAAGAAAGTAAAGAAAAAGAAATCACATGGCCAAATATCCAATGTACATTCATTTCACTGATACTTTAGATCAGACGAATTGCTGTGGGATGCAGCAATAATCTACTGCAATCCAAGTTTTCCACTGTTCATGGGTAGACACTATTTCCTGGAGAAGTTACAGAAGCAGCAGGTTTTTTAAATGAGAACTAATTTTCCATAGTCAAATAAAAAATTAAAATTAATTAAAACTGGTTTTTTTAGCCAGTGCAGAAAGAATATAAGAAAAGACAGAAATCTATAAAGTTCTTTTGATGAAGGGTGCAAATATTTTCATAATGAATCTTTAAGCTTTAAATGGAAGTTTTACAGTTTTACACAGGATGTCCAGAGTGGTAGATGCCCTAGCCTTGCAAACACCTCAAGATCAGTTTGGACAGGGCCTTGAGCAACCTGATCTAGATGAAGATGTCCCTGCTCATGGCAGTGGGGTTGGACTGGATGACCTTTAAATGTCCCGCCCAACCCAAACCATTCTATGATTCTGTGGTTTTCCTATGGCTTGAACAGTTCATGTAGTAGTTGCTAAGTCATGTTTCTGTTCAAATTCAACTAAAAAAAAAATAAATCCAATTAAGTAACTCTGAGATTCAAAATGTTATTCAAACTGCGTAACTTGTTGCAATTTAACGTTGTTACATAGAGATATAAAAATCTATTGTTTTTTGAGTTCCTGTGTCAGGATTTCAATCTTGTATTCAACTCCGAGCTGTCTCTCACAGTTTGCAATAGGAGGGGAAAAAGTTTAGGTACCACATAAATTCAGGTCTCTCTCAGTTCTGTCCTCTTCATAGATAACAGAAAGTCCTCACAAAATCCACAGAGTTCCCGAGACTAGAAGGATTCTTTGTTTACATTCTTTTACATTTTTAATCCTTGTTACTTCATTTAATCATCATCCTATCTATTTCAGTACAAAAACCACCTCACTTCCAACTAAACTTTCAGTTCTGTTTAAATAATATTAGTTTATAGGTTTTGCAATGCTACGTGCTTGCCATACATTCAAGCAGCACATACACTTCTCAATGGCATTTGATTTTGAAGAATCCTCCTCACTTAATGGCATAGTAGAAATACAGAAACAGAATTAAGCTTATGTATGCCCTCTATCCACCATTTCAAAAAATGGTATTGCACAGCTGAAACAACAGAAATCCATTGTAAACCCATCTATGCTGTGCAGGTATCTGTAGATTAGCAAATTATCTTCCAAAGTTGCTCTGCCTGTCATGAGCTACTGAGGTCGGGAGCATTTGTATGTAACATTTGGAACAGTTATGCTTGGATAGGGTTAGGATAATACTGATTATTTGAAAGAAATGGAAGAAAAAATACAGTAATACAGGAAACAGAAACTGTACTTTGCAACCAGCTTTCAGCAATATGACTCAATTTTATTAACTCCCAGCTTCAACCAGTATTATTTCTAAAGTCTGCTGCTGCGTCTGAATAGCTTTACTAAGATAATGTAAAACAGATTTGAAGATCTAGAAATATCTTCTGTTTCACATTCAGACAACAAATGGATTATGAAGACAGTGGAAAACTAACATTTTTAGGCACTGACAAAGAAACAGATGCATCAATACTGTTATACCAGAAGTCCTGCCACAAAAAAAGGTTTCTCTATCAGTCTCCTTAAAAAAAACCAACAAAATTTCATGCATTCCTTCTTTCATACATGAAAATGCCAGTTCTTCCTTCAAACAAACATCCACAAGTTTCAGAAAAATAAAAAGCAAAATGGACACACCTTACACACCAAAACCTCAAACTAATTAAAAAAAAAATTAATAAAAGAAATATTAAAAAACCCTAAAGTGGTCTGGATGACTGCTTTTGTAGCTGGTAACATTACCTTGTTTTGTAGACCTCTCTATCAATTATAGGTGCTTTTGAAATGCATAAGAAAAATCATCCTCTTTTGAATTAATTATTTCAGAAATCACTATTGGTATCTGGCAATTAATTTTCAGAAAGCATCACAGATTTCACAATGCATCACAGATTGCTACTGAAGATCTATTGCCAAACCACTGAACATTTTTTTTTTTTTTTTTGTGAAGAAAAGTACTTTCCAGGCCTCCTCCTGTAAGACACTGAATTACGAAGTCTAAAATGAAGCAAGCATAACAACAACCACAGTGAAACTCAGCACTGAAGACTGCTACCATCAGAAAACAATGAAAAAAATATTATGTTTTCACTTCCTTCCACTTATACTGGGCAATACTTGAATCAGTGTTTTCTTCCAAACTCCTACCACTCAATGAAGAGCAACTAAACTCCGTATTTATTCCTGTAATGTAAATCTCTTCTGACTTCAGAACTGCATGAAGTGAATTTACATAATGGAAGGCAAAATGCAAAATTTAAATTTGTATAATCTTGAGATTTTGACTGACCAAATATTTTCAGTTGTTTGGCTTAATCTGTTTTTCCAAAATTTTCCTTGAGATAACTCCTGCTAACCTGGCAGTCTCCCAAGTTTCTGTTTTTCCCATAATCAAGTCAGAGTTCACTAAATACATTATTTTATCCAGGGACTGTATTTTCAAATAACTCAAAGAACTACTTAAAAACAATAATACATTACTGAAGGCTTTTTAGACACAAGGAGAAATGTGAGTTGGGATACATCTGTTAATTTGTTAAGTTGTCAGTGCTTTGTATTTTTTTTTTGTTTTAAATCATCAAGCATCTCATCATACTTTGTCTTCATGATGCTGAAGACCTCATGTATCAGACCTCATTATTTTCACTGCATTGATCACATTCTTTACACACAGAAAACCAGTAGACGCAGCAGCAGAATTCTTTCACATTTCCAGTCACATTGTGTACAAAGCTGGCCAGTCTGGAAATCACTAATCACCCATTTCTGGTTAAATAAACATGCAAACAAGAAAAACCCAGTCTGCTTCAAGCTAAAACTGATATTACAATATGGAACTGGAAGCAAGAGCTTCCAGAACTTCCAAGATAGAGTTATATATCGATCACATATAAATAAGAGCAGTTATGACATAGTTTTGTACCTGCTAGTGCCACTGGGTAATATAAATAATACTGCTTCACTATTATGTGGTGGTGTTTTGGTTTGTTGTTTATTTGGGGTTTTTTTCCATTTAATTAGGGTTTTTTTTAGCATTTTATCTATCATAACTGTTTTCAGTTTTGATGAAAAAGGATATTAAAAAAAAAACAAAACCAAAACAAAACATTAAACTGCAAATACATATTAATATATATATAAACTTTGTTACAGTTTATAACAAAACTGGGAAGAGATGAAGCATCCCAGTTGCAGTACATACACAGCTAGTGAACTGGAGACCAACTCAACGATAGAGAGGATGCTCCCGGTGTTCCTGACCCTAAGCTAGGCTGGGCAGCACCAACAGGTGAATTGCCCTGCACAGAACTGGAAGCTACCATTGCTGCAACACTTCCCTAGCATCCCTCATGATGTTCTCATCACAGCTCTCGAAGAGTAGAATTAGAATCAAGATTCCTCTTAGTCTGGCTGAAGCTAAATTGCAGTGCTGATGCCTTTGCTCTGTGCTCCATATTCCAGTTTAAAGAGATGTTCAATCTATATTTCGAATATACCTATTGTTGCAGCTGATGCAAATAATTTGGGAATCCTTGAATTACAGGTTCTTTCATTACCATTATCAGAATTAACTTTGCAAGACAGAAAAAAAATTAAAATTCCATCTTCTTCCTCTTCCTAAAAAAAACAAAGTAATATCCTCACCAAGACTAAGCAGACATAAGATAATGGCATAAAGAGATGAATAGGGTACTTACAAAAGGTTTTTAATTTATTCTGTAGCAAGATAAAAATAATGTTGAGGATGGATATAATAGTACCTGCACCTGCATACCCATTCTAAACTTGACTCTGCTAATATAGAATCCATCTCATGCAGACAAATCTGAGTTAGTTTTAATCCAGCCATATTAAACTACTAACAGCAGCAACACTCCAGCATGAAACTTTGCGAAAAGCAGTCTGGCATCCTGGGTACCAATACCAGCAGTAGAGTCCTGTGCTGCTGTGAGTGCACTGTTGTTTGTATCTGAGCCACCTTAAAGCCATGCTGCCATTGCACCTAATCACTCTCAGGTCATCCTTCTGGAACTGA
The DNA here is from genome assembly GCA_025447755.1 of Corythornis vintsioides. Lineage (NCBI taxonomy): Eukaryota > Metazoa > Chordata > Aves > Coraciiformes > Alcedinidae > Corythornis > Corythornis vintsioides. Next base: position 57,969 of record JAOEGS010010011.1, read on the forward strand.
AATGTGTTACAAACACCCTGTGCCATGCAGAAGGAAGGTCTGTAGTGCAGACGGGTCCGCAGCCTGAATCCGAGTATACAACTGCACAGAAATGCACACTGTACACTACAGTCTGCTTGCAATACAGTATGAAAGGAGCATAGGCAGTCTTTTAATATCACAAGCATACCTTGAAACTAGCAGGGCTATTTAGCACATCATCATTGGATCTGCTCAGAATTACATAGGTTTTGAAGCAAACACTGCAGCAGGCTGTCCTTTTTTACACACCCCATTCCCCTAGTTTTCTGTAGTAAGTTGAAGATTGTATTTGTTCCACCTCCAAAAAGTATACAATGTCATCCTAATTTAAGAAACACATGATGTGTTTTGACTTTTTCCTTCCGGCTAACTCCATTACATGTATAGCTTAATATACAGATATATATGTATTATACAGTTGTCTGATCCTGAAGAAGCAGATTTTTTAAAATTCACATTTTCCTAATGCTTTCTAGGTACTTTGTGTAAGAAACAATAACACCTGATTTTTTTTGTCATTCTCTTTTTCCTCAGACCACAAGAATTTTGGACTCTCCAAGAGCAGAAAATGCTTCCTTCAGGCATGACTTCTGACATTCACATGCTAAAATATCACCAATCTTGAATACAGACCATAAAAGGGTAAAGCAAACACCAAAACAAAAATGTATGAGGATATCATCATTGAATTTCACATATCAGTTATACTAACTGATGCACTTTACACCTCCCGTTCTTGCATTTCCTCCCAGATTATTTCTGTCCATATGGAGTCCTGGTTAGAATTTCAACCACTTCTACACATGTTTACATCAGTATTAGCCTTAGTCCATTTCCTCACTATTGCTAAAGTGAGGTTATAGTTCTGGCGACTACTCCTTTGTTAGGAGGTTATTGGTGTCCTTATTTCTACTCTCAAGGTCTAAGGCTTTTGCAGGTATTCCCCAGTGCTTAAAGAGCTTCCTAAGCAGCTTCTTGGAACATATGTTGTTTTTACTAGCTCTGGGTAGAGTTTCACTATGCGTGCCAAGCAGACCTCCATGGGGCCTTGTCAGTGATCAACCGATTTAGTGTGCAAAATTAGAACCCAAGCCCAGCTACTTTTGGCAGATTCACTGCAAGAGTCTTAATTCTTACCTGCATTCAGCATATATAATCGGAGTTACTTGATTTTACTTACCCTGACATTTTCTCTGCTGGTACATTAAAAAAAGACTGGCAGTACAGTGCACTCTGTACAGTGCATTAAAATGGGCTGGCAGATACCTGACTTGCAAAGCCTTCCACAAATACAAAGCTCTTTTAGAGGCTGCCCTACAGAAAATGCCTAGAGATATGATTTGTATTGATACAAACCATCTATTTGACATTCACAATAGTCTTTTTCATACCAGTTGCAAGTGGAAAGTCTGAAGGATAATAGGCAACATGGCTCATTTGTTCCCAAAATACGGTCATAATGCTAAAATTTTTTCTAGAAAGCATATACTGGATACATGGATTTTTTTTTTTTTCCTTTTTTCTGAGCCTTCACAGAAGTATTTCCAATGGAGATGCAGATCCTCAAGAGAGGAATTTAAACTTAAAAGCTGTTTCTTCACTATTCCTGCTTAGCTTTTAGAAACTATTTTCTACAACGCTGTGTTGTGTTAAAAGTGCTGCTTAGAATACCATATGGAAAAGGTAACTGCAACTTCAGAAATTGGTGGCTCACACTGCATCTGCTAAGAATTCCATCAATGTTTCCCCAACAGACTTTTCTTTTGGGGAAGGAGGACTGAAGCAAAAATATTTTTATTTACTTTTTTTTTTGTTATAAAACTCTGTGCTTACTAGACTAAAAAAATCCTTTGAAATTGTTATACAAATATTTACATCCAGTACATGACAGTTAGAAAATGATGCCTTTAAAGTAGTGAGAACTATTAATAAATGTGAAGGAACTCAAATCATCCTGTAATCTGCTTACATACAAGATCTAAATGTATTTTTCTGCAGAGCTGTGTAAAGCCTAAAATGAATGTTTCTGATTCTTTTATTGCATTTTAAGATTGAACAAAACAGGACAGCTCAGAAACTGCAAGTGAGCAATGGTCAGATTCTCTGGACTTGTGCTGATTTTTCTCAACTCAGTAAAGTCTATCTGGAGAATTCTCTTAAAGTATGCAGTGCCTGCAGTGCACAAAACAAATTCAGTGAAAGTTCTGAGTCCTGGGAAGAATCTTTTCTCTGATTTGGTTGCCTGATTTGTAATAATTGGGATAACTCTATAAACAGTAGGCTTAAGAAAAAGCCAGGAAGTGCAATCTCCCTCTACACAGTTTCTCTTAATATGTTTCACATTGAATTAAGTACTTACTGTCAACCCACATTTAAGATTACAGTTCCCATAAATGTTCAAGTATTGACCTGTGCATCAACAACTTACTACTGCAAGAAGTATATTCATAGAAATAAAAAGCAGTGAGACTCAGAAAGAATTTTAAAAAGCAGCAAAACTAAGAATATGTTATGAATATAACACTATATAAAACATATGATGCTCCACCTCCCCCCAAGCTTATATTAAGAGGTGGGGAGAACAAAAGTTTACAACATTTTTATAAAGAGATTTTATGGGTTTTTAGCATATTTAGAAGTTTAAAAAAGTAAATAATATTACTTTTAATGCTTCAGTGTGTCTACCTTCAGTCAGTGTGTCTACCTTCAGTCTCTGTGCCACCTTCACAGCTATGCACTTTAGAACCTACTCCACTCATTTGCTATCTCAGAGATTTCACAGCAAATACTGACTCTGTCAGTGAGATTTTCAATTTTCATAGACAATTTTGCTTTTAAATGAAAGGCTTTTAAAAAAAGGCTTTTATTTCAGTCTACTTCAGTTAAGTAGACTAAAGTAAAAGCCATGCTTAATGTATGCCATTGTAAACTCCTTATATCTGAGGCAAATTAATGCAGAAATCCTTGACATGGATTTACTGTCTGCCCATATGAAGGGGCAGATGCTGTATCAGCCTTTTCTACAACTGCCAGGTGACAGTCTTTTAAAGAAACACTGCAAAAGTGCTTTTCATTGACTTCATGATAGTCTCCCCAGTCTCTCCAATTTCTGGGAAATGATATTACTCATTATTACTAACATTAAACTTGTGACAAATTCTGCCAGAGAAAAGTAAAACTTTAACCCACTGAACTGAGTTACATTTTTAGAATTCTTAATTTGACAGAATTGCTAAAACAAACAAACAAAAATAATTAATTTTACAGAATTTTCCTGCCTGACATCATATTTACTTAGAGTGTTTTGAAGTTTCACTATTTCATCAATTAAAAAAACAAGACATTTTTGTTATCAAGGTGCAAAATTACTTATTCTTTCAATACAGTGCTTTAAATAACTTTCATTACATCCCCAGACAAAATTTCATAGTGATTCTCTGATAGATTTGCCATTAGAGTTTATAATTATTCAATACTTTCTTATAACAAGAAAATAACCCCAATAAACAAAACAAAACTCCCTATTGATATAATTAGGTTACAATGTTTGGGTTTTTATTAAGATTTTATTAAGATTGTAAGACAGGGAAGAGAAAAAGCAAGTGAAAATTCACAGTTAAGCTATTTTTTATAAAAAGCCTATCCTAGCACTGTGAATAAGGACTCAACCCTCTTACAAACAGTCAGCATTTATGGCTACATTGATGCAATTTTAAAATTACAGAAATGTTACACCTATCTTTCAGAAGAAACTATGTATTGTCACCAGGAAGGAAACCAAAAATATTTCTTATGTAAAGCATTTCCACCAAATACAAAAAAATATTAAAAGCTGTGGACACTCTCAATCCTTTTAAGTTAGAAGGATGGAAGAGTATGTAAGCAGGTAAGTTTATCCCTCAACTTGCATGTACAACTTTGTACAACAACTTGCCCAGAAATTAATTTACGTACCTTCCCTAGCACACACTGACATTACTGATGGCAGAAAAACAAAAAGAAGGGGCAAATAAAGTGTGCATATTCAGACTGAAATCAAGGATTTCCAAGACAATACAACATAGTAGTAGAAGGAAAACCAGTAAAACAAATGTAAATCAAATCTCAGATGTAATGGAGAAAGGTCACAGTGAATCAGAAGAAAGCAGACAAGTTTCTGCTAAAGTGATGTAGAACAAGTCATTTGCAACCAGCAATTTGATAATCACAGTTTTATAAGTGAATAGCTTATCAAGTACTACATAATTTAAGCTTACCAATGCACTAATGAAAACACACAGGTATTTTGTAAATTAATTTCTCAGAACTCAGATTTTGAACTGAGAGTTTTTAAAATAGTTAGAAATGTGTTTATGAGTATGCAGATTTGAAGTCTAACCTATCAAATTCTAAGAATTGACAGACAGTTTTAACCATCAGTGAACCCAGTCTGACAGAGTATTAAAAGGGAACAATCTGGTTAAACTATACTTTCTATTAAATAAATAAATAAAAATCAGATTTGCTGTTGTTCTGAAGATATAAATTCTGAAAACAATTTATGCATTTTACCAAGTACACAAACTCAAGCATACAGATGGTGAAGAATGCTACTGATAAAAGCCACGTTTCTCACTGACACCTGGAATATACTATGAGAATAGGACCTTCCTTGTTAATATTTCATTTCACAGAAAATCTGCACTTTCTATTTTAGTAAATGACAAAAAATAACTTTAATAGATTGTTATAACTTGTTCACTACTAACTGATGACTGTTTAGACTCAAAGTCCTGTCACAAACATTCAGGTGTCATACACAAAGTATCTAGTCCTTAGCTAAAAATATTTTTTTCAAGTATGCTAGTCAGACTAAAAATTACACTATGAGGGAAAATGAATCATCTAAAACATTTTGAGGTTAGCTTTGGATGGATATATGAAACACTAAGAAACACTTAGAAAGAGCCTCTAAATTCAGACTCATCCCTAACAAAATCAATTTACAAGAAATATTAGTATTTCTCATGTCACACCTGACAAGGTTTCCTTAGTTTGGTCCCAAATAAATTTTGAACTTTACACAGCCCTTTTTTCCCCCATCATAAAGAAGTGTTGCAGTGCTTACCACCAGTGTGCTAACAAGAATTCATAGTTGTGACTGCGTGTGAAATTACCACTCTAGCTTCCCCACATGCACATCCCCCCCTCCCCATACATCCTGTCACCAGAATCTCTATCAATTCTCACTGGCTATTAACTAAAGAAGGAAATAAGAGATTTCCTCTTCCCAGGTTTGTTGGTTTGTTTTAGCTTTTTTCCAAAATTGTAAAGATTCACTTTAAAATATACACCTACTTCTAACTATAAGGCAAGCAAGCCAGAAAAGACATATTTTGCCTCTAATGCACATGTGATTTCAATAAAATGCCACCAATTTCCACCATATATAGCAGAAATATCCAAATCCCTATCCTCACATTTTTCTAGTTCCAGGAAAGACCTCAATATGTATTGAGTGGTTTTGTCCAAACCTTGAGCCAGAGCATCTAATTTTCCTCAGCTTACAAGGTGACTTATTATAACATATTTTGTAACTAAAAGAGTAAGTAGTAAGTGGTTTAGCTCTCATAGAATAGTACCCTAGACTATCCCGTTTCCTCTCTTCAGAGAGGCTTTTGATTAATAACATCCTCCATTCCCAGACATCAAGTGAGGACGCTGGTGACAGGGCTAATGCAATGAAAGCTGCTTTCATGACTTAGTTAATAATCCTTACTTAAGCAAGATGGATAAACTGAAGTTTTCAATTTCAGAGAAGCATTTAGGCAGTAGTGGGCATGTATCTACCTCTTGCAAATTGAGAATGAAGGTCTAGAGTACGACACATGGATCTTCCCCAGTGTGAGCATGAAGTAGAAATCTTGGAAGCTTAGCTATTAATAGGTTTGGAGTCCCTCTTCATTCTGGAAGCCTGACTGTTTCAGAGATGCTAAAAAAATCCCTGTAGAGTGTTTTGCTACTAAAATGCAAGCAGTGGAGTACTTCTGCATACCTGGATTTATTAGTTATTAGACAAGGAATGCTTTAGACTAAAGAAGATTAAGGAGAACTAGAGCAAAGAAATGTTAGTGGAAGACACTGTGCTCTCTCTCGCTGCTCCCTCTCCAATCAGTAGTTCAGTACAAATCCAGAGATCAGTGACCTCATCCTTTATATCTGTAATGAGTATGGGAATAAAGAGTGAAAAACCCCTCACTCTTAACAGTTCAGATGTCCAACACAATTTCATTATGTCCATCACCCTTTCCCTGCAGATACAACTGAACATTCTGTTTAAGAAGTATCTCACTGTTCTACTTGATCTTCCTAGAAAACTACATTAACTTAGGTCATCGGAGACTGTGAGGTCTAAGTGTTGTGATCTGGACTTACAGACTCTATTTGGCTAATCATATTTTAATAGCTTTAAAACTAGAGTTGGGTTTTTTGGGGTATTAAAAACAAGTTCTTTACCAGGAGGGTGGTGGAGCACTGGAATAGGTTGTCCAGGGAGGTAGTTGAGGAGATATTCAAGGTAGGCTGGATGAGGTTCTGAGTAACTTGATCTAGTTGAGGATGTCTCTGCTCACTGCAGGGGGGTCAGAATAGACTGACATTTACAAGTCTGACAGCCCAAACCATTCTACGATTTTCTTCAACAGCAATCAGGCTGAATTTCCAGACATACTTTATAAGTTACTAGTGTTTACTTCAAGAAGCTCCATATAAATCTGATTTCTTACTAAGGACTAGGACAGAGACTTCTTGAAAGCCATAGATAAGAGTAAGAAAGACACTAACATCCTAATCTTTTTAGAGGTACATAATGGCTCTGCTTCTGATAATTTTCTGTCCATGCCTTTTAATTGGGATTGGAACAAAGTATTTGGTAAACCTTGTTAATGTTCATTAATATGTTTCGTGTCAGTTGTACTTTGTTACATAGGTCTAAATTAAGATGAAAAATGTCAAAAAAGATAAAAATGTTCATGTAATTAGCACTTTATGGAGATTTTGGAAAAAAAAAATTGTTACACAATAGTTAAGACCTGCAAATACTCCTATTTTGGAATTATTTACCATCACAATAACTTAATTTTCCATATATATGGAACATGTAAATGCTAATATTAAAAGTCCAGGGAAGAAAAACTTTCACCTCACACTGATAAGTGACAATATATGTGAGCAAGCAATGATACCTCCTTTGGAAATTCCAGTCAAGTATCTGCAAACATCTTCATTCCTCCACTTACCATTCTGAATTTTGTATATTTAGCAATGTATACATATGGGAGGAAAAGGAAGTCGTTTAGATTAAGTATTAAATACATTTTTTTTAAAGTATTTGAGAAGTTAGGAAAAAAGTGGAAAAGTTGAAGTGCTCTGAGTGCTTATCAAAAGAAATCAAATCTGTATAATTACTAGTTCAAAGTTTTTTGACACCTCTCAGATTCTAAAACTTCTGAAAAAAAACCATCTCACCATCTTGGACTGCACCTCCTTTCATAGACTTCTCAACAATGCGTGGCAGAAGTCAATGATGAGGTAGTCACACATCCATTATGTGTGTCAGTCCACAAGGAAATCCTTTTCAGTTAAGGAAGATTAGAGATTGAACTAGAAGTGTGTTCTTAAGCAGGCATCAGACTTCAAGGACTACAGGCAATACATACTTGTTGTCTGTACAAACAACCATGCTGATACTAGACCTGCAGAAAATGAATTGTGTAAAAAAAACTACACAGCTTTGTGAATCAGATTTCATCACTTGTTCATCATCTTCCTCTTAGACTTTTCAAGCTAACTATAGCAATTTTACATATTTATGCTTTAAGTAAAAATATTAAAAAGTATAAGTTTACAAATATGAATTTTTTTTTTATTTTTTTTTTAAATGCACTAATCTGCTGTACCAGGGCTTGTGGTATGGGAATCTGCAGGAAACAGTTTTCCCTGCTTAACTCCTCAGCTTCAGGAAAATGGAAAGAGAATATCTCACCCACAGTGAGATCTGGCCAAAATACTTAAGTCTATCTGGAACTTTGAGTGTGCCATGTTTCCTCGTATGCTCATACAAAAACAATTGTGGTATATGGACTTTGCAGAGATGGCTTTTTTTGAGTCAGATGTCAAGTGCGACACAAAAGTTGTTCTCTTTGCCAAAAAAGCCATAACACTATCCTACCTCTCGCATTATTTTGGCACAATCCATCTAAAATTACTTGGCTGTGTAGAGGTTATAAACACACAAATATTGAAGTCCTGAAGTTTCATGGACTATCACTCTTCAGTTTGATACAGGCCCTGGGAATGGACTGGTGACAAGCAGTGTATAGAGGACACAGTGGACATTCTTGTGAACTGGACACAAAGCAGGTGAGATTAACCATGCCAACCGAAGATTGGATGTTGTCAGACATAATTTCTCCCTTCCAGTCTTGTATCTCAACAGGCTGTTTACTTCTGTTATTTTGAAAGTGATTGTAGGAAGGATTCTAACTTGGAGTCACTGAAATGTACCTTGGCTGGATTACTATTCCCAGCAAGAACATGATTTCAAGAACAAAGAACTTGTAACTTGTAAAACTGCCCCAGATTCTAGGAAGATCTAGTAACCAATACTTGTGTTTATAATTCAGTATATCCTAGAAACATAAAACATATTAGAAATATACAGAAATAGAATATTTAAAATGTATTAGTACATCTAATCTAACAGTCAGTCATACAGCCACAATGTCTCTGTTTCAATACGAGTAGAACTCCATCTGCTCAATCAAAAGCTCTTCATCAGTCACTCTGCATTTCTGCAGGAAGAAGAGAAACAAAAATCTGAAAGTTGGTAATAAAATATGACAGAGGCAAGAACACTAATTTTAAAAGGTTTTTCTGCTGTCTGACACATGGGAAGGCGAGCCTATAAAAAATATAAAATGAAAACACTCAGTGGCTTCTCTACTACCTCCATTAGAACTCTAGTAAAATAATAAAGCTCACACTTTATATTCTGATTCTGTTTGCTGGAGAAACAATACTTCTGATTTCAAAAAGCATTTTATACTTGTCTGGATTAAAAACCTGCCTGGTAGCAACTAGATATGATGTTAATCCCTCTCCAGTCTGATCACACATAGACCACCTCCAGGTCCATAAGTTACAGACAGCAAAGCTAGCTGCCCACCTGTACAACCACATAGACACATCTTGTGTCTGTATTACTGGGTTCCTTGAAAAATATAGGGAAAATATGGCAAGCATTCTTAAACTAGGATCCAACTCCATCCACATTTATCTACGCTTAAATCTATTCTGTTCAATTTTATTCAGATTTAAATCAACCAGACACTTGATTTCTTTTAAAGAGCTACTTTAAGTTTTCCACATACATGAAAATGGCACCTTCCAAAAGAACTTAGAGAGAAGATTCTGCCTGGTTAGTACTCAACCATCTTGATTTTTTATAACCAAGTGACCTATTTTCCAGATTTTTTTTTTGGAATTCCCTAGTTGAGTGCAAAGTTCCAGATAAGAAAATGACAAGAAATGCTAAGCCTACCAACTTCAAAATCTAACTTGCTGTTCAGTTTATGAGTTATGTTCTATTTTTGCTTTCTTCTGAAATACTTCAGTTTCTTCAATAGCATTTCCATGATTGCAGAGATACCCTGGGCCATGTATTGGTACATAATACGTAAAAAAAATATGAACAAAATAAATATTTAGGAACATGGCATAGACTGTATACATGCACAACAGAATAAAATTATTATTGACTTTGTAAACAGAAGAAGTGCTACAAGAAGACTGACTTGCACTGCCTACACTGAAAGCACTGAATACCACTCCTTTCTCTGCAAAGCTTACAAACTTCAAGCCACAAACAGGGTCACTGTTCCATTTGAGTGCTGGGAAACTTTTGGCTTTTAAAATTTGGCTTGCGTTGCTATTACTTCAACATTACTTTCCATTCAGACCACTGTGTTTAAAGGTTCATTGCAAATTAATCAGCTAGCAATATTTTAAATATTAAAAATTAATATTGCCTTTCCTCTCTTGACAAGCTGTTTCATGTATTCTGTCACTAATTTCTTATTAAGAGAATGCCATTTTTCTTAATAACTGCTACAAAGCTGAAAGAAAACTTCATATTTTAAGATTTCAATCTTTCTGCTTCAGTAGACACTGACAATCTGATTACAGCCAGCCAAGAAGCAGCTACTGTAACAGACCCATCAACTTGACAACCTGAAAGACAAATGTTAAAACTAGAAGGTCTTTTTATAGACTGTTATGAACAGGAATGGAGAAAACTCAACCTTGAAACCCTTTCATACGTGGCTGGCAAATAACTTTATTCTGCAAGGTATAACAATCTTTGGAAAGAAAAGTTTATATGTTTAAATGCGAGAATGCAAATCTGTTTAATGAAGTAACGTAGGGTAATTTAATTACAGGGGAAAAAAAATAATTTCTAAGATCTTAAAGTAATGAGGAACCTGTGACACAAATCCTAATCTGGCATATGACAGCTGCAGAATGAATTCAAAAGATTTTTACCAGACTAATTATCTGTTAATGGCCAGGCTCAGCAGGACACAACAAATTCCCAAGGTTTAGTTTCCAAGTCACGTGATTCAATCTTTATCATGGCAGATGGCAGACAATGACTGCATACTCCTTTTTTATTCCAAGAGCTACACACACCATTTCTGTAACTCAGCACTCATAATCATATATCAACAAAGATACAACGTTACCACTGGTGACACTACTATTTTTGCAACAATTGTTTCCCACACTGTGCAACATGTCATTTTTATGAAGTGTTGTCAGCTCATGGTGTGCGCAGACAAAACTGAAGACCCAGCAGGACTTACCCTTTCTGAAGATCCACAAAGACTCCAGTAAGTTGGATTTCACTTTTAAAAGGACACACATGCTTGCTTTTTGCTAAAATACCAGCATTTTTTTTTCACTTGCAATGCTCTAATTAAAAGTGCTGACTTCACATCAATGTTTTGTGTTAATTTTTAGAAAATAATTTATTAACATCCCACCTTACCAACCTGTAAGTTTGATAGCAGTATTACTAATTATGTATCTAAACCTTTCCACACTGAAAAAATATGGAATTCACAACCAGTAGACTCCAACATTCCATTCTCAGTAACCTTAAATCACATCCACTAATATAGAAATGTGTATCCCTGTGGGAGAAGGATACATGTTCTCTTATCTGTACTGATGTTCTCTTATCTGTACTGATGTTCTCTTATCTGTACTGATGTTCTCTTATCTGTACTGGATTATGGGTTATTGATCACCAGAAAGTAAGAGTAATACACAGGGGCTTCCTTCCCCACCCCAGTAAATTCTGAAGACCTTTGTTTCAAAGAGCCAAGTTTTCCAGTGCTAGACTGTGGCTATTTCACCTTTATTTTCTGCTTGTGTAACAAAGCTGAAAAGTGTCTTCAGCATTTCTCTAGACAGTGTTCAAGGACAAGATCTGTAGCTGGAAAAAAAAAAACAAACTAAAACCTCTGTATTTTCCTATTTTGAGTTTTTTTCATATCCTACATCTATGGCAGGGTACAATTAATTTCAAATTAGTTTCAAGTAACACTTCCTTCCATAAGGAAATATGGAAGGGACTGGAAGGAAAGTCTTTTGAGGAGAGGCTGAGGGAGCTGGGGCTGTTCAGCCTGAAGAAGAAGAGACTCAGGGGACCTCATCACTCTCTACAACTACCTTTCAGGTAGTTGTAGGCAGGTGGGGGCTGGACTCTTCTCCCAGGTAATAAGTGACAGAACAAGAAGGCATGACCTGAAGCTGTGCCAGGGGAGGTTTAGGTTAGATATGAGGAAGCCCTTCCTTACAGAAAGGGTCATTAGACACTGGAATGGCCTGCCCAGGGAGGCGGTGGAGTCGCCATCCCTAGTGGTGTTTAAGGAAGGATTGGATGTGGCACTTAGTGACATGGGCTAGCTGGGTGTCATGGTGTCAGACCTTAGGCTGGACTTTATGATCTCAAAGGTCTTTTCCAGCCTCAACAATAATTCTATATAATTCTGTGTAAATAACAGCAGATGAGAATATTTCTATGTCCGTGGACAAAGGCCAAAATTACCTCCTCTGCCTGAGTACACTATTTCCTCCTTTCATCTAGAAATAACTATAGTTTGCAGTTCTGAGCATACTCTTTGAAAATCTAAACAAAAATATCATGTAACATTGTCCATGGATAAATTAATTTCCTGTCATAGAGACTTCCTCAAGATTAGGGAGACTTCTTTTGTTTTCCTTAGACTTGCAAGGTTTGTATACCACTGACTAGACGGACATCTCTCTGCAATTGCTCCCTGAAACAATTCTAACCTTCAGTGCAAGCCCAATTTCCCTTAAATCACATTTCATATCAAACATTAGGTTTGCTAGCATTGGGATAAAATCAACAATAAATCTTGCTGTATGTAGCTCTGTGGGATGCAGGTTTGTACACATGCACATTTTCACATTAATTAGAATTCAGATTGTTACTGTAGCTTAAGAGGTCTTCTGAAATAGCAAATAGCCTTTAGTTAATGAAAACATTCAGAACCAAACACAATTTTTTTCATAATCTCAGACTGTTAGACCCCATTGATCTGCTCCAACAAAAATCACCTCTTCATGAATCTTAATTTTACAGTGACTATTTCCAAGTGAGTTCCACTGCATCTGACTAACTTTAACCCTGTTATTTCTTTTCCTAAAGGCAGGGAAGGCACAGAATTAATTTCCCTTTTTCTTTGCTGCTAGGTTTTTTTTCCTGTTCATCTGCCCGAAGGCTTTCCAATGACCTTTCTATAGTCTGAGCAATCCCATTTCCTTCAGTCTTTCTTCACAGAACGTTTACTTCATTCTTCTTACTCTTCCCTGTTTCTTGCTGCTGTCATTCCATTACTGAGAAGACAACATAAGGAGAACTACCAAATCTAATATCTGGGTTTTTTTCAGTTACCATTTACATTTAATAAGCATCTTGTGAAAAAAAAAACAAAACAAAACAAACCAAACAAAATTAGGGAGCTTTGTTTCAGAGACAGCAAACATATCTGTGGCCCATTAAAAAAAGACCTTTAAAATAAGGCCTGTTTGTGGTATGTTCTCATTTTACAAATGGAGTATAGAAAAGGTGGCTTATCCATCCACCTTGTCAATCCTATTAATCCATGAAATAGCAATACAATGCAAGCTTAAAAAAAATTTATAAATTCCTGCAGTGAAGAATTAATTTTCTTTTGCTTCAGAGCTCTATGTCTTTTTCTCAGTTTTTATATGAAATTCCACACCCTCTTACATTCTTTTAAACAATTAGTGCAGGTAATTTACCATGAAGTTGCTACCCCACACTTCACAATGACTGAAGTCTGAAGCTTGTTTAGCAAGTCGGAAGCCTTCCATTCCCTTTCAAGATAATAAAGGGTTAACTTCACAACTGGAGAAGTTTCAGTAGGACTGCCCTTGCTTCACAGTGGGATGGTGACAGAAAAACAGCCAAGTAAGGAAAATACTTTGGTCAAGCAAATATATTAAGCAAACTTCAATGTCAGAGGGACAAAGACTGGAATAGCAGACGTTTTCACTACAAAGTTAAAGCCTAGTTGATTTTACAGGAATATTTTCTCCTCACAGAAACAATCACAAAAGTGGTTGTTTACTCACCAGCCTAAAGACCAGACTTGTATCAATGAAGTTAAGTTATTCTGTATAATAATGTCTCTAAAAAACACTACTATGCTAACTTACTCTATCCACACTGAAGCTGAAGATAAAGGAAACCTTGTGAATGTTACAAAACCTTACAGTTAAAAGCTAGATAACGGTTTGTCTTCATACATTCCTATTATCAAGGAAAAATATCTGCCATGGATGTTATTCTCTATGATAATATCATTAATAGATTGCTACAGTCAAAATTAACAAAGTCAGAAAAGTACGTAAAATCCAATTTGAGGCCATCCTTCCTGTTGTACTGCTCAAAATTAAGACGACTACTTTGTAGATCATTGGTTTCATGATCACTTCTTACTACATATGGTCAATAGTTCTACTGGAAATCAAAAATCAGCCCAAAAATTAACAGAACACCACATTCTCTAATTAAAAAAATACAAATTTTATACATGCAATTGTTTAAACACTTGAATTTCAGCATCAATTCCTCATTAACCCAAACATACAACCTAAACCTACTTGCTTACAAAACCTGCAAAACATACATATTTCCTCAGAGATAAAAATACTAAGGAGCATGATAAACTAAAAAACTAAAACCCTGAGAAACACAAGAGCTGCATTTAGAGGAACATAGACCTTTACAAAAAGCCTTTTTTTTTTTTTTTAATGGTCGCCTTTCAAGCTGTGCCAACACTACAACGAAAATAAAAGATCTGCCTCCCTAGCAGATTCAGAAGAATAAGCAATTACTACATTAGAGAAAATAGGTTCAGAAATTTCCACCAATTGGTAACTGGCAGCAAAGCGACTCTGTATTTGCCAAGCTCCACAAAGCCCTTGGGCACCAACCTCTACATACACCAGCAATGAACAAACAAAGAAACAAGAAAAAAAAAAAAAATCCCTATTACCTCACACTGGGGTCAGACCTTCACTCTGGGGAAAAAGAAACAAACAAATAAAAGCCCAGACTTCTCTGTCCTCCAGGATAAACAGGAGGAGGATTTCATTATCAGGGTGTTTAAAGACATAGGCCTTCTCCCTGGGGCACTATATCCCAGAACCACTTAAATCACAATTACACTATGGTCGTGCAAGAAATCTCTTTGAGTGTCACCAACAATTGGTCATCCTCACTACGGACTAAAGACAGCCATCAGCCACCATGGGTGATGACAATAATGTGCAATATATGCAAGATGTAATGATAATTAATTTTATTGATCACTGATGCACTGCTGTATCTTCCAAATCAATGCAGACCAGTTTCTACTGCATTAACAATGCACCAGAAGAGGTGAACCTGAACTGAGATGTCTAGTTTTTTCAGCTTCCTTTCCTGACCCTTCCTATCTATTTGATTGATAAGATTAAAATCATCTTATCTGAAACAGTAATACAAGACTTCACAGGCAAAAGAATCTATTATATAATAAATACCCTCAAAGCTGTTTTATTATGAATTACATTAAAGATGACTAAATCACATTTTGCATGTTCCTAGAAAGAAAGGATTCTCTCTCAACAAACCATGCTAACAAATCTCATTAAAAATAAATAAATAAATAAATCAAACCTGCTAGAAGAACTAAAGAGTGCCACCAAATAATGAAGCTTAAGACCCTTAGTAATGCATTTGCCTATTTAATATGAAGAGACAGAAAATCTTTTCAACTACTTAATTATTACAAGTTTATCCGTGGCATACAGAACACAACTACAGAGCAGGACTTCACCTCAAGACAATCTGAGAGTCCTTGTTCTGCAATACATTTGCTAGCAACTTTGAACCACCAAAAAAAAACCTCATAGCAAATAAAAATAAACTTTAAGTAGTCTGTAGGATTACCACCATTCTAATAAACTTGATAATAAAAATTCTCACATCTGTTTGAACACCACAGAAACTTTTACAAATAGTGCCTGCAAATATATAGGTATGCAAAATGCATGCAAAAACCTGTTGAATGAGTAAAGATCCTAGTATTTAGTCAACAATACAAGATACCAGATACCTGATACTGTGATCTATTTTGCAGCCTGTGTTGCTCTCTATTACTGAAGTCACAGTGCTGTTCAAGTTCCACATAAGTGTCAAATGAAAGTATTAAGTATTAAAGTCTTGTCCCATGAAGGGCTGAGTCATTAACCTGAGTGATCAACAGCAAATGCATTGCTGACAATTGAACTCCCTGCAACAGAACATTCTGTGGACCACTCCTGTCTGAGTGAGAATAAAAGACCTACCACATCATTAATCCTGGCAGCATGTTTTTGCAATGGTAAAACTAAAAGCAAAAGGAAGTTGCAAAGCTAGGATCACCACCCCAGAATTATTCATTTCAGATAAAATCTTTAGATCACATTAGTTACTAACTCCAGAAAGGCACTTCAGTCCTTTTGCTAGTTAAATAGCAATCTGTGGAAGTGAAATGGAAGGAGACAGCACTATTTTTCTTATACCGGTCAGGACTACGCAGCAGCCTGAAAACATTACTCTGTTTCTGAACACACATGTATTTTAATAAGTTTGCTTTAGAATTAACTGTATTACTTAATCAACTGTTACTTTTTTAGAAAATGAAACAGAGTTAGTATACGAAAATAATATTTTTATACTTAGAATGTAAAGTGGTCAACTTCTTTTGTATTATATAAAATTGAATTGGGTAGATTCAATATTTTAATACAGATTTTAAGAGTTGCCACTTATGAAACTGTCTTTATTCAGAAGCAGGTTAAAGTATAACAGTTTATGAAAACAAGGAAGCTTAGATTCAATCATTATTATTAAATAGTCACAGCAATTTATTATCCTACCTGCTTTCCATCCAACGTACAAAGTCTCTTGACTACACCCGAATCCAGCTTAATGGCTTCTGTGATGTCAGTCAAAACCTGTTCAAAGGAGTGAGCAGTCTTCTTATTCAGCAGAATTCTCACAGCTTTCCGTGGTTTTACTCCACTCCTAATAACAGTCACTAACTTGGGTTTAATGAAATCTTTATTTTCCTTCACTTCACTCTTTGAGGATGTCAAAGATGTTAAGGATCGAGCAGAGCCAGTCCTTATGTTCACACACCAGTTTGGATTGACATTCTTGGTGTAATCAACTTTGCGATACGGCTCGTTGGATGCACAGACGTAACTTTCACCTGAAAAGAAGATGACATTTTAATAATTTAAGGGGTTTCAAAGCTATTTTTTGCCAATTTGAAAAAAAAAAAATTAAAATAAAGTGACATTTTTTTCAGGAGGAATGATTTTCCTGTATGGCTCCAGGCCATTTTAAATGGAAGACTGCAAATTATCAGAGCTTTCCACCCAAGCAATACACTCAAAGTGGTTTCAACAGGTTTCAAAAGACCTGTGATTAATAAATAAATAAATAAAACCCAAACAAACAAAACAAATGGTGAAGTGCATAATAGTAGGCATTCAAATTTGGAGGGTCTCTGACCACTTGCTTTAAATTTTATTGATCTGTGTAAGACTTTGGTACTTTTTAACCATTCTCTGATACTACTTCATATAAATAAACATGACAGCATCCTATGCATGAGAATACCTTTCCAAACACACTGAGTAGCCCTAGCATCTGAAAAGAATACACCTAAGTTTCAGTACAGACTTCAGAGTAACCTCTTTGGTACAGCCGGTTCAACTGTAAGAGGGTTAAATTCTAGCAATCAGCACAAGTTACCTCAAAACTCACCAGCACTGAGCAGGTTCAGAATTATTTCAAACTCAAAAAGAATGCACTTCCTGGATCTTAAAAAAAAAAAAAAAAAAAAAAGGCAAACAACAAAAGCACACTAGATTATTCAAAGTTAAACCTCAGGGCTGAAGCTCAAATGAACAAAGTTAAAACACAAACCCCTCTCAAAACTAAGGCTATTCAGAAACAGGCTCTCCAACTTGAAATAAAATAATTGCTTTACATAAAGAAGTATAGGTAGAGGGGAAAAAAAGGTGCCTTTGTTAAGAGGATTTACCATAGAAGAGTCTCAATATGGTATGTCAGCTTTATCTTTTATAGACAGATCATAACAGAGTATCTTCTTTCTACTATCATAGAATGTGATCATCTACCATCAGAACTGTAACACAACACCCTTTAGAAGAGTAGAAATTGACCCATTTAAAAATTTTCAGTCAGTATTAATCCAAAGAGTTAAAAAACTCATTTCTTTAAAATGGCACTGTAAATCTTTGCCTTCTCCTGGTTCCCTTGCTTGATGCATAAAGAAAATAATATCTTGATTTTCTCAATAGGCTGCAATATCCATTTACAACAGATTTATTATTTCTTTTACTTTAAGCAGAGTTGGGTTTTTTTCTGATGAAAAAAATAGGAAATGCTTTCAAATTAAAAGAATGTAATACCTTAGAAGAACAAACTTCAAATAACTTGTTTCAAACCGCATTTAGCAAAGACTTACATTGAAGCACAAACTATTTTAGCTTTCACAAAAAAAAAAAAAAAAAAAAAAAAAAAAAAAAAAAAAAAAAAAAAAAAAAAGCATCTGGAAAAAGTAAGTGAAAA
>JAOEGS010010012.1:0-26736 GCA_025447755.1 Corythornis vintsioides
TCCTGAACTGGGGTGTCCAAAACTGGACACAGTACTCGAGGTGGGGTCTCACCAGTGCAGAGTAGAGGGGGAGGAGAGTATCAGAGAGGGACAATTTACAGATACTTATTTAAAATCAATATGCAAATTGCAAGAGTGTGAGAGTTATGATTTATGGACATCTCCTCTAGTAAAACATGTCTAGATGATCTTGTTAAGTTGTGCTACTCTATGACCAGATGCTGAAGATGACTTGAGCTTGGCCCATAGAGGTGCTATATTTTAGAGAAGAGGGAACCACAGCACTGTAATTATTACCTTTTTTTTCCTTCTCATTATTCTCCCTGTAGATCTTCCTTTTTTCCTTTTCTCCTTTTAATCCTTTCAGTGCACATACTGTGCTGAATGCACTACTAGGTCCAAAAACAGTGCCCACTTGTTATTTCTTGCTATTTCTCAGAATGCCAGGAATTTGTAGCACTATTCTGTTTTCCTGGTGGGGTTATCACCAGGCTTTCAAGAATATACAGGTTTGCTGAATCTGTGTCAGTCTTTTCTTCTTTGAGTAACTGGTGATACTTTATTACGTGATTATATTTTGGAACATAAATAAAACCTTATATAAGCTTTGAAAATTAACTCTTCTGGAAAATAAGCACAATATATATGCCAATATTTAATATAACAGAATTATAGATATAATTAATTCATCAGTGATCAGAGAATAATTTCATTTATATCTAGGTTATCTTTGTCCTTATTTATTAAGCCTGCACCTGTATTTGTTTTGCATATTTAATGTTGGCGTTTTGTCTGCTCAGTGCTGGGAGTGGTTGTGAATGCAGGTGGGCAGATTCTGATCTCTTTGGTATAACACATCACAATCATGTCCAGTAACTACACATTCTCTATTTCCTCTTTTTATTTTATGATGACATTTCTTCTGGATTATCTGCATGTAATGAATCATGTTTTATTCAGTTCTTTTCCACCAACGCGTAGCGTTTTTTGTACAGTTATGAAATTATTGTTCAATGCTTCTGACACATCGTGGAATCTGGGAATTTTATTTAGTTAGGTAACATGAGTGTGGAAATACCTCTATAATCTATTGACGAACAAATATTAAGGTTATATTAATGTAAAACCTTAAAGCAAATAGCTAAAGTAAAAAATGTAACTCAGCATGAAAACTAGTAGCAAAGGCTGGTATTTACACTGTGAGGATGGGAAATCCAAGTCCAAGCTATTCTACAGTTGAGAAGAAACAAAATGCAATTGATACTTTAAATTCTTTGAATCTCTTACAAAATCAGACTTGATAAAGACCTTGATGATTTTAATATTGCCCATGGAAAACTTCCCTAGGCATTATGAACATTATTTCCCATAGGCAGACTATCTGTACTTTCTTGAACAAATTTACTAATTTAAGCACAACCAATCAGTTGTTGTGCTTAATGTTGCCTAGACAGTAAGGCGATAGTGCAAGTTCTGTATTGATAATATAAAATAGATATTGTCAAACTCCTTTATTAGTAGATATGTCTCTTTCCTCTTTACTCTCTAAAACCATTATCTCCATTACCTGAATTTCAGCCTATCCATTCTCTATTTGTTTTTTCAACATTAATTAATGGCCTGTTTAGAAACATCCATGTGACTTCACATCCAAAGTCCAGAGAATTAAGAATGCTACTATTTTGCTTTCTTATGGGTAATTGAATATTGTCGAAATAGTTAAGCTGACTTCAAAAACTGTTCTGCTATTACAGTGATGCAATCTAGAGAATACAGATCTTTTACTCATCGTAAGTCCTCAAGTGTTGAACTTCACATTTCTACTGTCAGATGCAAATGTTTATTTATGTCTTCTTCAATAGCTGTCATTTTAGTGTCACTCTTTTTTTTAATTACATTTCAACATAGAGTCTTGAAGATTAAAGGCCAAATACCTTCTTTCAAAGGTCATGCTTAACTGACAGTGACGTTCATTACAATTTTTTGAAAGACAACTCACTTGTCTTAATAGATGAATAAGTTGTCATAGCATAAGTATACAACACATTAGTAAAGTGTGTATTTTGTAGTTTTATACTGTTCAAGTTTCCAACATGCTATCTTTTAACATCATTTCATAGTCAGAAGACTTACTTATTACACAATGTATTCAGAATTAGGGTTAAGGTATTTCTAGTGTGAGAAATCTAGAAATTACAATTAACTTCAATCAAGTAGCTGCATGGATATAAAACTTTTTTTCCCCCCTGTTCATTTACATCTGAACAGACTAAGACTGCCTAGCTTCTGGCTCAAGGCAAAGCCTACCATAGAGCCTGCTGTGCTCTGAGATAAAATATTTTTTTTCCCCATGCTGTTTATTTCTCTGCTGTTTGCTAACAGCTAAATAAGCAGGCAGTGGACAAAAGAAGAGCATACCTCTGAGAATTAGCTGCATATGCTATAACATTGTCCAGCCTTTGCTACTAGAAACATAATGAGAAATCAAGTAGTAAGGCAATTACTAATTGAACTGATTTCCTCAGAATTGCCGTTTCTGATAATCTCAATATTCTTTGCAGCATTAGTTAATTACATCCCTCGTTTGCAGTAAATTCCCTCAAGATTGTCAAAAGACAAACTGAGTATAGAAAGTTGATATATTTAACACACCATAAGACTTCACTGGTCTGCATGAACTGCGAGCTTCAATTATCAATTTATATTTTCTGCAAACTTACCTGTTCTCAGTCCTTTGATATTCATGAAGTGCGATTGGCACTGAGCATCTACAGACTCATCCTCTTTAAAAAGGAACTTCTGGACAAAAAGCAGATGTTTAAGAATGCTATCATACTATTTAAATCAGTTGATATTTTCTAATTAATTTTTGGGCTAAGAGTCTTTACTATTGCTCAGCAGTCTGGGAAGCATGCATAAATATAAAAAGCTATGTTCAGTAAGTTTTTGAGCTTCCATTTCTGGGAAATTCAGAAGGTTTTAAGGGTGATGATTGGAGGAAACTTTTAAATAACATTTTTGTACTTCAGATGTTCCATTAAATGCTTTATCACACCATAGCTTTTCCCAAATGACTTCAGTGTTAGGCTGCATATGGATAAACACTAATTTTGAATGGGTCAATGAAAGATTCAATTCCCTTTGCTCACAGGTATCGGATTTGTAGGCCTTTTTCTTGTTATGCTTCCTTAAGAAATGCTGTTATTATAACAAAAAAAAAAAACCAAACAAACCCAAAACCAACCCCAACATATTGTTTTGTAGTTCTACTGAGTCAGAGCCTTAATATTTTTCAGTGATTTCTAAACTTATATATTTCATTTTACTTCTTTGGTGAAAGAAATGTACATATAATAGGTTATTCTAAATCAATTTTCCAGCTGAACGGGATAAAAAAAAGTGTCAACTTCATATGTGTCTTATCAATCATAATGCAATCAGACTCATTAGCCTACTGGTTTTGTCTGTTCATTTGTTGATAAGTAGAAGATAAGTGTCTGTTCGAACACAGAGAGAGACCCCTAAAGGCATCCATGAGCGTGACTATTTCAGAAGTCCAATAACAAATCAGTTCCACATTTACAGAGTGGTGTGTTTCAGAAAGAACACAGCTCAATGGCTTCTACAGCCTATACAGCCTGTACAGCTCTCAGGAGAATACTTAATGTCCATCCACCTGATATATAATAATCACACTGGTATTTGACTTGGAGGAGGAAGTAACCCCCTCCCCTAAAACACCTCTTCAGTAGCCAACAGTAATGGCATTGCAACCATTTTTCAGGCATGTTCAAAGACTGACAGATAATATTCTGTAAGCTGTCTTTAATAGATTTCTTGTGCTGATCAAAGAAATATATGGAGGAAGTTCAGAGTTCTGGTTATTATGTAGCATTTGGTTGCCACGAATACGAGAACAAAAAACTGAGTATTTGAATACATAATAAATATTCTATGAGAAGCACAAATTAATAGCTTGAACATTTGCTCCTTATCTTGTGCTGAATTAACCTGTTATCACATAAGCTGTGTGAGCATTCTATGCTCTAGTCATCTCTGGTAAACTTGGCAATTTCTTTCCACAGATGAATGCTTTTGTATATTTTGTCTTATAGCTGTTACTCTTGGTAGAAAGAAGATATCTTTAAATTTTTAACAGTAAGATCATCACTGATAGTACATTTTCTGCCATAAATTCATAGTTCTTAAAATTTGAAAATGTTATTTGATTGTATTATCTGTGACATTTTATGACTAAGATCAGTGAATATGGGATATATTTCAATACTGCCTCACTGTCAGTTATCATAATTACTTTTATGGCTATTATTTTTCTTTCTCCTTTTTGCTATTGATCTTCGTAATGGCTACTATGGCTTGTAAGATCTTGAAGCCAGTCAACATTTTATGTCAGTCCAATTTGTTGCTTTTCATTTTCTATTAAGTGAGTGTTGAAGCTACTCTATTTTTTCCTACTAAACTTGCATATTTCTTCTGAAGAGATATGGATATTTTATAGAGGAGGAGGAACAACCATTTGTTGTGCATGTTAATCATTCTCAAAATGGAATAGAAATTTTCTTTTATTGGAAATATTGAGATAAGTTTTGGAGAAAAGAGGTACTCTGAGAATTTATGAATGATTCTTTCTAATATAATTAGAAGTTATGTGAAGGAATGATTAACAGAGGACTGTAATTATTTTCAATAGTAAAATTTTTGAGACAAATACAAAATCTGGAGAAGATTAAACCCCAAATTGATCTACTTAGCAATTTACATAAGTAAATGTGCAAGAGGTGATACATATAGAAATACATGGATAACTATTTCTTACATTTTTATTTTGTCCTTTTAATATCAGGTTTCTTAAATAAGTATCTGGAATATTTGGGTATGCATATGATGCTATCTATTCTGAGCATGTAAGATACTCAAGTATCATGTTCACATTATCATGTTTTGCAATGAGTTTGCAATTCATCAAATGGCAGCAGATAGAAAACGTGAATGTCATGAAATTTGTGAGGAAAAAAGCTAATTGATATTAGCAGCTGAAATCTTATTCTGTGTGACTGTGAAGAAGAGTTAAAAGGTACATGTCAGCAACTTTTTGAACTCTACAAGCAAGACTGTAATTATACTTGGTTCATTATTCATCAAAGAAAGAATCTGACAAAAAAAAAAAACCTCAAAGGTTTCACAGATTCATAGATATTAGGGGTTGGAAGGGACCTAGAAGATCATCTAGTCCAACCCCCCCTGCCTGAGCAGGATCACCTAGACCAAGTCACTCAGGAACAGATCCAGTCGGGTCTTAAGTGTCTCCAGAGATGTCTTTGGAGGTAGATCTTTGTCTCTGAATTATGGTGCTTTCTGTCTTGTGAGTGATGCCACCCAGGACTGTGGGGGAGGATTGTTCAATCCTTTCACAATGGGTCAAGACACAGATAGGAAGCACAAGGGACTCCCAGCTCACAAAACTTACATTCACAAAAACCTTAGAGTTGACAATTTATCGAATTTTAGATCAGACACTTTCATATTGCTTTGTGACTAAGTCTTTTATAAACCATGTGTTATGCTGCTGTTTCATCAGAGCTAATCTACAATTTCCTATGTCTCTTGTTGCATCTGATTAATTTTTTTCTATGGTATATTTAAATAATGTTTCTGTAATTATATCAAATGGTGGAAAATGGAGAAAGAGGAGATTTTATATTAATTAAAGCACAATCTTTGACAGGCTAGGGTCAAGAGATCTTTGACAGGCTAGGGTCAAGAGATCTAGCATGATTATGGATAGATTAAATGTATGTGACTCAGGGAAGAAGGCCCAATGGGTACCTTTTTTTTTCCCAGAGTCATTTGTCTACATGGACTCAGACACACTGCTCCCAGATCTGAAAAGGCAGCATCAACAAAGAAGTATTCAAGCAGCTCTACTTTAATCTTTCAAAACCTCAGTTTCAACTGAGGCTATTGAGGTTCTGTAAGAGGCACCCAAAAGGAGAAAAATTTGAAATTCCAAGAGCTTGTGGATTCAGTGATGACTATAGAATTTAGGTCTGAGATCTTCACTAGCTTTAGGATATTGTCAGCTATGCTTTTCTGTTCAAACATTTTTTTTTGTGCTTAGTTTGATATCTGTGTTAAAAATAATTATTTTTGTGTCTGTTAGTATATGAGTCAATTAGATGGATAATAATGACTAATTAAAATGCATAATTGTCTTTAAATAGTTTAAAGTGTGTAAATTATGAAGAAAAATGTCATATGGATCTTTGGATAATGTCTTTGTTGCATTTTCTGCCAAGGAAAAAAAATCACAATCAGCCAAAGGGGAGTGACATTAACTACAAATTTTGAGATGGCAAAAATCCAACAAGTCGAATTAAAAAAAGGTATTTCCAAATTTGTCTGGTTAGATGTTTAAACATCTAACAATACAGTACATCGTGCATTAACCACATAATTTCCTTTCTTTGTGTCATACACAGCCATGAAAATGGATTTAGATTGTCTAAATTTTCTTCCCTAAATGAGCTGGCATAGGGTCACTCATCAGTAAACCTGTGTTAATCAATCTTTTTTTTTTTTTTTTTTTAAACTGCCCAGCTCTGCTCTTTAATTGCACCATTTTGAATTAGACCTTAAATGTTATGTCACTTTAAATTAGCAGCTTTAGTCTGTACGTGGCCATAAAGAATATTATCAAGCCAGAGTAAACAGTTTGCTTTCAAAACAAATCAGTCTAGTTTAGAAATAGCAATGCCACTGACACTTTAGTCTGTGTGTTTTTCATTGTATACTGGCTGTATCATTTATATGCCCATAACCAAATATATATATTAATGTTATAAAATTGTTATTGTATATTTAACATAATATATGCAGAAGCATAAAAATATATTGCCTTACATTGTTTAGCATAGTTATATTTTTCTGATTTATTGCATCAGTTCAGAGTTCTTATAAACCAGGCCCATGCTGTTCTTCTGCAGATAAGATCAGTAGCTGCTATATTGCCACATTCAGTAAACCTAAACCTGAGGTAGTTAGATCCTTTTTGCCCCAATTTATTGAACCCTTCGATTTGCCCTATGTTCTGTCAGGCAACTCAGTAGTGCGATGTCAGATGTCACAAATCACTGGGATTTTCTTAATGTCGTTGTTTAGTTGTAGGAAACCTGGTGACCTCTTTCTCTTGCCCAAATAGTATCTCTATTTTCAGACATTCTAAGATGAATGTGTGTGCACATACATAATCAGATAATATTTCTGTGCAAAATGTTTGTAATTTACTTATGGAAGAAATAATTTAAAGCAGTTTTCCCAGGGATAGTAATTCTAAGGGCTGAGTTATTTGGCTTGGATTTCTGTAATTTTACGTAGTGACATCCAACTAAGAATGGTCTTGGGTGAGTTATTTGCCAGATGGCAAAATTTCTCCTCCTACTCAAAGTTGACTGTTTATGTGAACTCTCTACTACATACAGTAGGGGGAAAAAATAATCTGTGGTACCTGCAGTTTGTAACTAGCAGTCACGGAAAAAAAAAAAACCCAGCTGAATTGCCATTTGTTCCTCTATATAGCTCCTAATAAAATGAAAAGAGCCTTTCTAACATGTCCATGGAAATGAAATTAAACTAATTTTGGACTGAAAATTTATTCCTTAATAAGGCAGAACCATCTGGAATTGTGATGGAGTTAAAAATACATATAGGATCTGATCCATCCTAAAAAACCAAAATTAATGTGAAAATCTGATTCTTGACTGTATAATTGCCAATTATGGTATTGCCTTATAGAATAAGAATGAACCACTTGTTAGAACAAGTCTAGAGCTTCAGTAGCTCAAATCACTCTGCTATATCACTGACTTGCAAATCAAAAAAAAAATCAGTGACACAAATCACAGGGGAAGAGGTGAATTTGTCAACTTTTGAATGGAATTATTTTAAACTTTTTTTTTTTCCATTTACTTTTGAGACCTGTGGAGGATATAATAGAGGTTCGAGGCAAATGAAACTTTATATGGAAAAAAATAAGGAAGACAATAAGAAGCAGAAATTGTTTCTGTGCCTTGCTACAGACTCCAGGTCTGGAATCATGAGAGACTGCAGTGCATATGTTTCAGAGATACCTGTGCAGAGACCTATTCACAAGTGCAAGTGGGGTATTACCATTGTAAAATACTGTGTTCTGTGGAGAAGGATAACAAAAGGTAATGTGTATTAACTCAGACATAGCTGTTCTTGAGTGTAGACATTTGAGACTGAAGCAAGCAAGGAAAAACACATTTCTCCATATAATATCAACTGAACTTTCAGATTGTTTCCCACTATCTTGGACATCTACTGTCCTTCACACTAGACTTCCTTCTGTCCTGACGGAACTCTGCTATGATTTGCTCATTCTGTACATTAAGGTCTGCAAGAAAAGAATGTGGTTTTGTTTTTATTTCTGAAACTATCATTTATTGTAGCCATATTCAGCAATTCTATTTTAAGTAGTTCTGTTGTCATTAGATGTCTGGAATTTGTAAATACTTTCAGAATATGGTCCAAATAAAACTTCCAGTGTCAGGATGGTAGAATCAGAGTGAAAATATTACTCATGTTTATACTGGTCAAATCCATAGCCAGCTGTTGATTAAACTGTGTAACTTAACAGAATTTGGACCAAGTTGTTTGAGATGGGATGCTGAATCAACCAGAGCTATAAGGTATTTATAATTTTATTTTCTGCCCCAACCAACTCTCAAAAAGACCAGAAGAGCTTTTAAAAGGAAAACAAACAACCCAAACAAAACAAAACCCCCAAAATAAGAAAAAAAAAAAAATAAATCAAAGATGACAGCTTAATGAGAATATGAATTTAACTGACTGTATAGATAAAACTCAGCTTCAGTAGGTAAGATATAATTAAAGAAAAAAACAGAGTTCTCAAACAAAACAAACCTTACATTCTTCATTGTGTCTAAACAGATCAGCACAGATCATGAAAATTTAGCAGCTTTCTACACTGCTACATCAACCTTATACTACCTATTTTTAAAGATCTCCAAGATCCTTTTGTTTACTGAAATATCGGATAAAATAGCAATCCTTTTTTATGATCTGATTTTAATACCATATGATTCCTCTTAGGTCTATGATGTCAGTCAGGTGAAAAAGAATATGTAATGCCCCCTAGACAATTTGGAAAAGAGATATGTCATGGAAATCTGGAAGATGTTCCAGTGATATATCACCTAACTGTAACTGTTTCTAGTTAACAAAGTATAGATAAAATAGCAGATGGTTATAAAAGGGCATAAAGAAAACATGAGCAGCATGAGACCTGATTTTTCAATAACTCTCTGTACCAAAGATATTGGACAGTACTGCTTTTTATTTTTGTAAAACTGAAGTGACAAATGATAAGCAAATGAGAAAGAGAAGTTAGCAAGTTAGTTTCACCAATGAAATTTGTGTGGAATATGTTTACATTTGGAGTGCTTAGATGAATGTCAACTTACTAAGACAGGAAATAGACATACCTACCTGAGGGGATACCAGACCCTGTGGTCACAAATGCTAGTGAATTCATCAGGGACATCAAGACAGGAGGCAGCCTGGGTTGCAGTGATCATGCATTAGTGCAGTTCCTTGTCCTAAGGGGTATAAGTGAGATAAAAAACAAAGTACTTTGAGTGTGATGGATCACTGGAATAAGTTGCCCAGAGAGGTGATAGAGGCCCTATCCCTGCAGACATTCAAGGCCAGGCTTGTTGAGGCTCTGAGCAGCCTTGACCTAGTTAGAGATGTCCCTGCTTATTGCAGGGGCATTGGACTAGATGACCTTTGGAGGTCCTTTCCAACCCAATACATTCTATTATTCTATGAATAAACTCCTGTGAATTTGCTTGTTTTCTGCAATTACTGACAGTTCAGAACTGTTTAATTGCAACTAAAAGCACAAACAATTGTTTTAAAGTGCCTGTTGTCAGACACAATAGAACCTATCAGCAAGAAAATAAGGTTGAGTATGAAAGCAATACACCTGCCTGTGTTTCATTTTCCATATGGGATTATTACTTTGCACATAATTGCCATCCCAGTCAATCTACAAAGTATATGAAAATTATAGTGAAAGTATGCAATGGTTACTGGTGTTATTAACACCAAAATACAGATTTATAAAAAGGCAATTAATTGTATATTGCTGTTGAAGAAAAGTAATGTGAACACCAGAGTACATGCAGTAACATTAGTAAGAATGACTTAAAGGCAGGTCACACAATTTTTGTATGCATAAATTTCTGTGTTTCCTTTATTTGCATTATCTTCTCCAAGCAGGTAAATACTATTAAGGATCTTCTGAAGGAGAAAGACTGAATCTTACTTGACTATGATGTTTCTCATTATTGGCTCTTGAAAAATGTAAAGCAGTTCAGTTTCTTACGATGAAAGCAGATTATGCACATGAGATTTGTAATTCTCAGGGTGGGCTGGGAAACATCAGGTAAGCAGTATGACAAATTTATGAGCATTTACCTTAAGGTAGTATGTGTTATCATTAATATGATTTTTAAATGCATGTAAGGATTTGATAACATTAAGAATGTAGTTTTATTACCTCTCTGTGTAGGCATTTTTTCCTATTAAAATT
Organism: Corythornis vintsioides; assembly: GCA_025447755.1. Taxonomy (NCBI): domain Eukaryota; kingdom Metazoa; phylum Chordata; class Aves; order Coraciiformes; family Alcedinidae; genus Corythornis; species Corythornis vintsioides. Next base: position 10,658 of record JAOEGS010010012.1, read on the forward strand.
TGAATGGGTTGTGATAGCATTGTATGGGCCACTTTTCATAGACATGCTTGTCATTTTACCCTTCTGATTTGGTATGCATTTGCTTCTTCTAGTCATGTTGCATCTAGAGGGCAATGGTAGAATGTTGCAGTTTGTCATCCATTTCTAATTACTTTAGTACTCGTTGAAGACATTGAAAGGTTATACAAAAACTATGTAATAATTATTAATAGGTATATTATATACAAATAATTGAGTATTTTTGCAGGCAACTTGAAAAGATTGTCTTTTGAAGAGAGGAGTGTGCATCTTATTGTGAAACAATAAATATATTTTCTAAACAAACCAGTTATTGTGGATGCATTAACTCTGGTGTAGATTTGGTCTTAATCAGGTTTTTATACAATTCCCCATATGTCATAAATTGATTAGTGATATTTTCTGTACAATCTAGAAAATTGCCCAAAATAATAATGTTAATGCTGCACCTGAATGAACCTCTGAATAGTTTTCTATCTTTCTCTCCAAATGCTACAACACTGCGCCCCAAGAAAGTATGTTAACTTTTTTTAATGTGCAATATGGTGAGTAGGTGTATTGCTGAAGTGCTGGCACATTAGACAGCACAATCCTGTGTAAAATAGTTATGATTAATTTTCCCTAGCTTTCTTGAAAACAAAATAAAAATTATTTATAGGTACCTGTAGAGTGCCAACAAAAGTATGATAGATTAAAGTCATTACAGTTAATTTAATTAAAAAAAAAAAATTAGCCAAGCTTTGGCAATGTGATGTGACTTTCAGTTCATTATTTTTGCAAGTCCAAGTCAAAGCATCTTATTCGAAAGAGATGAGAACTTTTAAAAATGGATGATGCATGTGGTAAGAGCATTTATCATTGTGTAAAACCTTGATCTGATATAGATTTGAGTCACACAAATCCTATAAAATAAAGTAGGTTTTAAAACCAAATGCTGTTATTTTCAGATATAACCCGGCTATTTATAAAAAATTGGGTGATTATTTAAGAATTCCATGTAAGCAAATTAATTGCTAAATTAAAAATTCAGTGATGCTTAATCAAAGTAGAAATATTGAAAAAATACGTGAAGGGTTTGATCATTTAAAGGAGATCTATGTAGTTCATATATTGTTTTCCTAATGTAATACCATGAACGCATGCATCAGTCTTTGTAAACTTTAAACTTGTGTGATCTCTTCTTTCATTGTCCTTTAAAATAGGAATAAACACCTTCTGAAAGGCTCAGAAACAGTATTCAGTGATCAGAGAAGCTGATTAAATAATATCCCTGTACTCTCTCAAACATTGAGAAAAAAAAAAAAAATCTGTGACCTTTTCTGAAACACTGATAAAAGGCTTCCTGGCCTCTTGCTCTCAGAGTTGCCCAAATTTTAATTTTAAGGGACTAACAACAACAGTTGGTGCCCATGCTGTAAGTTTCCATGCAGTTTACAGTAGAACACATGAATGAGAAGTATAGACTAAACTAGAGTTTACTACTATAAAGTGTAAACTAGACTAATGAGTAAGATGGCACCTGAAATTTTATATCAATTACAAAGATAACAAAGAAAACAAATGCTATATTTTCCATGTTGCTTGTACTAGAGCAGTATCCAATCTACAATTGCAAATAATGCTTAAATGGAAGTGCTCATCTTTTAATGATCTTCACACAACATTGCTGTATGTTGTTGAATTTATTAGATGCCATGTTGCCAATTATTTTTTGTGATTTTTTTAATTACAGCAATGTACTGTAGTATCCCTGAACACTGATTTTATTTATTTTCTTAGCCTTTTTCAGCATTAGGGTTATAGGAACTGGTGATGCTTCCTATGGCTGTTTCTGTAAGCAGTTAGTGTCAGCAGTTCAGTTCTCTTGCAGACTGCATCTCCCATTTGCCTTCCACCATCCTGTTATTCCTCACTTCAACAGCAGAAACAAATCTCCCATCTGTCATCAACTTCTAGTTTGTTTTCTAATAGTAGTTCTTTTTTGCTGTTCTTGTCTCTCTCCTGCTTATCATTTCTCACTCATTTCTATTCCACCCTAATGTAATAATATCAGGAGACATGAGATGGCCCTGTTAATAGTAGTTCTACAAGTATTTATGTTCAGGTGAGATTTTCTATTTCCCAGAAAGGTTGTATTGTTAGCCTGCTAACTCAGTAGTCACAGGAGAGAGGCAGTGGTGACTATGCAGAAAATTTTTCTTCACCTTAATCTCTCTGACTAGAATTCCTCCCACACACAAATTACTTTAATGTGTGTTGAAGTGGCAATAGATACTAGTGAAGATCCAGATAACATTTTAAAAGCCTTTATTTTTCACAAACCCTTTCACAAGGCTTGTTCTGTTGTTGATTTTTTTGTTTGTTGTTTTTTTGTGTTGTGTTTTTTTTTTTCTTTGTTGTTTGGGGGTTTTTTTTGTATGTTTTCCTTCTCCGGATATCTATTATCATATGCCATTCAGTTTGTGGTAAGGACTTCTGAGTCGTCAATAACTGAGTATCTTATGAACCAACCCCTTTGGCTGATTTATTTATTTATTTTTCAGTAGGTTATGGTTTGAATGCGTATGCTAGACTGTCAAGACAATCTCTGCTGTTTCTGAGGGCAACTCTTCCTAATACGTATATTGCTGAAGTTATTGGAATAAGCCTGTCACTGGTAGAACCACAGTAAAGTAAGTATTTTTAAATTATCTACTGAAGAGAACTTTTGACTAGTACATCTAGACTTATTTTTCTGAAGAAGTCACACATATGTCTTGAGTAATTTTATTCAAACATTGATACATTTCGTAGAGGGGAGTTTTCAAATTTAGAGTATATTGAGGTACATAAGAGGCAGCAGACTTGAAAGATTCAAAACTGTAATAGTGACCTCTAGTGCCCAGAGAACTAAGCAGGTCTTCCAGAACAAGCTTACATTTAATGTAAACGTAGTATTTTATAGAAGTTTAGAATGACATGATTTTATTTATGAGACAGAAATTTTGCATTCTAAATTTTTCAACTGAAATGTATTATTTGTAGGTACAACTGGTACCTGATCAAATGTTCCTTCCTTAATAATCGTGGAATATACTTTAATACCTATATTTTAACCTGGAAGCAATAAAACCTTATTTTTAAGTGCATCTGAACTTTGCTGTGTCTTATCTGGCTCACAGAACAGAAAAATGAGAATACTTCGAATTACTTCACACATCATCTCAATCCTTTAATAATGATTTAGTATTATAAATATTATACAATATAACAGTATATATTGTCTCTTGTGTTCTTATATCTCAGAGAGCTCTTACTGAAAACTTTTCACATAACTTTATACCTACTTAAAGATAATGTTCATAGAAATACAAAACATTGTCATTTTAATGTCATCTTTCTATAGGAGTTGAAATCACCCTATGGAGATAAACTGATTTTGAATGATACTGCCTTCAGCACAGTGGACACACAGTACCAAATGTTTAGTTTTAATATAATAATAACTTTTGTGGTTAGTACTGTGGTTAGCTGCAGATGTCAACTTAATCTGACCCCCGCTACATGTGTACATACTATATAGTGTCATTTATTGCCTAATCATGTAGTAATGTTCCCAATATTCTCTCTTGCACTTAGTGTAACAGCTGCATTTAATAGGTTACTGTATATTTCTTTTTACTGATATGGCCTAAAATTGTCTTTTTTTTTTTTTTTTTTTTTTTTTCTAAATACGCAACTTCACTTAAATCAGTGTTACATAAGGGATTTTGGGCAATAAAAAGTTGGAAAGAAAAGATGCAAATTCTATTTAAAGCTCTTCTTCTCCAAGAAAAACTGAAGCATAACCCAAACAAAAGGAGTAACTTTCACATTTGTAATTCTCCAGATAATACAGTAAAATTTGCGAGATTACATTGAGTCATCTGTGTACATAGTTTTAGAGCCAGAAACACAAAGTATAATATTCAAAGTCTATGAATTAAATATAAAACAACCAAATAAAAATAAGGTTTGACTTTTCATTTCTTCTCCCGAAACAGGTGAAAAAGCAGCTGAGTGTATAAAGTATAAAACGAACAAGATTTGTGTTTCATTTAGATCTTACTGAAATTAGAAGTTTTAGATGTTTGGTTTTCTGTTTCAAAGAAGTTATTCAACTGAATAATATAAGAAGACAGAAATATGACAAGTCAGAAGGAAACAGTGCCAGAACAACATACAAAAAAATCCCAGTGAGGAGTATCGGTGAGTAATTTCCATTTGATTTCAAGGACATGTTACAGTCTAAAAATCTGGCCACGATTATGATAATTTTATTAAGTAATTAAAGTAATTTGGTTTTCTGGTAGGTGATAAGGATGTCTTTATTCAGAGGAGATATTGTTTGAAAAATATTTAAAATTAATCAGAGTTAATATCACTGAAAAATCTGAGTCCCTTTAACACGACCTGGCACACAACACAAATTTCTGTTTTGTTGTTCCTTTTACATTTGATTTGACAGATCAAATATTTTCCTAGTTTACTGAATAGAATTGTCCTTGATGAGTTTTTCAGATCTTGGTGTTTTCAGTGACTGGGAGGATTCTGTGTATTTATGTCATTGCTGAACTGAGGCCACTTAATTGATCAGTCGTGCATGAAAATTGATGGTTGCCTGATTTAATATTTTGGTTAGGGATTATTTTGCAGGGGAGATTATTTTGAAGTTATTTCTGTCATGGTTTTAGAGGTTATAGAATTTACTATCATCAACAAGGAGGGGTTTTTTTTGTTTGTTTAGTTGTGGGGTGGGGTTTTTTTTATTTTGTTTTTGGCTTTTACTTTGAGAGTTCTAGTAAAAGCAGGACCATATTTTCCAAAGAATACATCTGCAACAAAAAATCACTAAGAAAAACTTCTATTTTTTGAACCAGCATGCATCTCTTGAAAATTTAAGATAAGAATATCAGAAGCTTAATTCTCATTTAGTGATCAGACTTTTCAAAATTGATCAAGATTGCCTGAACTTTATAGCTGTAGGCCACCTTGAAAACAAAGGTCCTTAAGAATCTTAGAGGGAAATGTGTGTTGATGGTGCAAACTTGGAGAATTTCAGTGGATGTTTACCACCCTTCAATACTATTGACCCCTTCCATTAAGAACTTAATATAATTTTCAGGGAACTTTATAGATGGTGATGCTAAGCTTACCAGTTTACTGACTTTACTTACAGACTTACAAGCATGTGAGTGTGAATTGTGAGTGCTATATCTTCTTTGGAGAGTGCTGGAGTTCCTCTACCATACAGATATGCAGACAGTGAGTTGCATGGTTTTTGTGTCTTACATTTATGGATAATAGATGTACCCATACCACTTACTGGTAGAACCTATTTAGAGATCACAACCTCAATAGTCTGGAGTTGAAAATTACACCATATTGCTCTCTAATTTTTTGCAATTCTTTAAGGTGACATACAGCTCTTGGTGCAAGTACTTAGATTGGATCCTGTAGACAGGATCTGGACTAATAAGATGTTGTGCTATGACTAATTCAAACTCTTCTTTGCCTGTCTCCACTACTTTTTTATTTTTCTGCTGCATGTAAAAGGAAAGCCAGATCTGAAGGTTAGAGTCACTTACCCAAATGTCAAGTTCTGTGTGAACATTGCAGCTGACATTTTTCTCTGTGCTTAGTAAAGAATGATCCAAATCTTTGACTGTAACACTGTACCAACTGTATCCTACTAGCTATGTCTAGACATGAAAGCTCTGTTTGGTCATTGTCTCAGAAAGTTGATAAAGACCTGAAACTGGGAATTGTTAACATAATATTCTGACATTTTACTCTTTTTTTGTTGTTGTTCTTCAGCTTGGATCAAAAGCTATTTCATGTGTTTAAACTACGGGAAAATACTTGCTATGTGAAATATTGTATATATTGCTTACTGCCACTCCAGCCTTTTCTTGCACACACACCTTCTAGTACTGTATAGCTCCCTCTATTACCAATAGTTAATGCTTCCAAAATGTGAGAGCTAATTATAGTTCTTTAATACTCAGAAGTTTATGGGGTGTATTTGATGTCAGATTTCTAAAATTTCATGAGTCAGTAATATCTAATTAGACATCTAGTCAATGGGCTATTAATTTTTGTATCTAGACATGTAAGTTTAAGGCTAAATAGTTCTTATAATCTGTTTTATCTAAGTTACTTTATGCAAAATATATGAGGCACTCTGGAAGGGAAACTCTATGGCTAGATGCACCACGTTTCAAATACTATTTTAGGCAGACACCAAGAAATACATCCAAATAATGATATTTGGGGGCTGAAAAATGTCAGCTGCCTAGTGCGGCAGCTTCTGTGCCCAAGACATTAAAAGGATTTGAGTTGAACTGGAATCCTGTTCTGGATCTGAGCCAGATCTGCAGGCATGTGCTTCTGAAAAAGAGGTGTCAGTCTCTCTTACTCCAAGTGGACTAAATAGGGGGGAATGCTGAGCATCTTTGTGACGCACTGGCCCATGACAGTGCTGTTGCTGGCTGGGCAAACAAAAAGCAGTGTAAAAGTCAGACACCAAACTCACTTCACAGGTGATGTTTTAAAAAACCATCAGGGTGGGTTCTTTTGTTGTTTCTCCCCCCCCCCCCCCGCACCTTTCTCCTCTCCTCCTTTATTGAGTATATATGAGACTAGCACATTATATGTTGAATATATGTGAGACTAGCAAAGACAAAAAATTGTATGTTTTGTTTAATAATATGTAAGATGAACAGCTAGTCTAAGTTATGAGCCCTGGAGATTATGCTTTATTCTTTCCATATGAGCCTGTATTGCAAGACTGTATACCAATTCTTGATCTATCAGAATTGCAAAATATTTGGCGTTTTGTAACTTTGGGAGTTCTTTAGTCCCATTTTCCCAAAAATTTTTAAATTCTCCTCGGATTACTTGAGTTTGTGTTAAAGAAGAACATTTTACCCAACGTAAAGACAAAGTAAATAATAGTTCTTGAAAAATAAGAGACTAATAAGTAGAAATAAAGACCAAGTGATGCTTAGAGAAATTCTGCTAAATAAACTAAGCAGTGCCTATGAGAGATTAGGTACTCAACAACTTCCTTGCCTCAGTATTCACTGGCAATCTCTCTTCTCACAGCCCTCAAAATGGTGACTCTCAGGACAGGGACCAGGTTGACAAAGTCCTTCCCACTTTAAATAAAGACAGGGTTCACGACCACCTGAGGAACCTGAACATAAACAAGTCCATGGGACCTGATGAAATGCATCTCAGAGTAGAGAAGGAATTGGCTGATGCAGTTGCTGAGCCACTCTCCATAATATTTGAAAAGTCATGGCAGTCAAGTGAACTCCATAGTGACTGGAAAAAGGGAAATATATTGCCCATCTTTAAAAAGGGTAAAAAAGATGACCCTGGGAACTACCAACCTGTCAGCCTCACCTCTGTGCCTGGGAAGAGCATACAGTCATAAAAATGTCTGGGTTGAAAGGGAGTTCTAGAGGTCATATAGTCTAACCCCCTGAAAGCAGGGACATTTTCAACTAGAGCAGGTGGCTCAGAGCCTTGTCAAGCTCCACCTTGATGGGCCCTCAACCACCTCACTGGGCAACCTGTTTCTTTCTAATTTAAAACCATTACTCTTTGTCATTTTACTACAGACCTTTGAATGAAAAACTGGACATGAGCCACCAATGTGCAATGGCAGCTCAGAAGGCCAGTCAAATCCTGGGCTGCATCAAAAGAAGCATGGCCGGCAGACCAAGAGAGGTGATCCTGCCACTCTACTCTGCCCTGCTGAGACCTCATCTGGAGTATTGTGTCCAGTTCTAGAGTCCCCAGCCCAAGAAAGGTATGGACATATTGGAACATGTCCAGAGGGCAGCTACCAAAATGATCAAGGGAATGGAGCATCTCTTGTATGAAGACAGGCTGAGAGAATTTGGTCTGTTCAGCCTGGAGAAGACAAGGCTCCAGGGGGACCTTATTTTGGCCTTCCAGTATCTGAAGGGATCCTCCAGGAAGGCAGGGGAAGGTCTTTTCAAAACGGTTTGTAATGATAGGACAAGGAGTAATGAGTTTAAGATAGGAAAGGATAGATTTAGTTTGGATATTAGAAAAAAGCTCTTTAATGTGAGGGTGGTGGATCACTGGAATGGGCTGCACAGGGCAGTGGTGGAGGCCCCATCCCTGGAGTCATTCAAGGTCAGGTTTGATGAGGCTCTCAGCAACCTGACCTATGTAGAGATGTCTCTACTTGTAGGTTGGACTGTTTGACCTCTGGAAGTCCCTTCCAGCCTAAAATATTCTATGATGCCACAGCAATACCTCTTTCATATCCCATCGCTCTGAGCTTTATTACTCCTTGACAGACTTTTAATGTGTTCATAGTCCTATGTGAGGATGCTTTAATATTAGAGATAAAAGCAGAAGGCAGTAATTTTCTCCACCTGTCACTCACTTGCACATCATGATGAAGTAGCACGTCCTCCCTGGTATGCTCTGTTACTCTGATACCTTCCCTTTCTGAGTGAAGAGTAAGGACATGGCACTTGTGTTTCCATTGCTGGTCATTTCACCCAAGTAAATGAAGCAGCTGGCACTAGCTGGGACTTTTTAGGGCCTTTTTGACTGTATGGGAACAAAAAAACATTAGCAATACTATAATTTATTTGCAATACAATCTTACTGAAGAAGAAATTTAAAAAGGTGTGAATACTATTTTGAAAGGGATTTCTCTGTGATGCTATTGCACAGTAGAAGGCTTGATGAATTTGAGCTCAGGAACCAATTTAATTCAGAGCTCTGATTGGGAGAAGATTCAATTAATGAAGGTCAGTTGTAAAAAAAAAATCCACTGTATAAATCCACTGTAAAGCTCTTTCATTTTTCCTATTAACCTCAAAAAATCTTCTAAATAGGGAACACTTAGAACAGGTTTTGGCATTGACCTGAAAGTAAGAATTAAGGCAGATACATTTCAAAATGTTGTGTTTGCCTTTTTTTTTTTTTTAAATGGTAATCTTCAAATATTTTTATAGCCTTTTTTCTGCATTTTTATGACTCATAAGGGAAGTTATGTCATCCAAACTGTAAGACGCATATTGCTTGAATGTCAGTAAGAGGATATTAAAATCATGACTTTCACAAACTAGTAGTTAAGCAAACTTTTTTTGACATGATCATATTTTGCTGTTTAAAACATGGTTGTATATAATTATGTGCTCAATTAATATGAATGACAATGGGTATTTGCTTACATTAAAAACTAAGCAAATAGTTTGACAAGAAAGAAATGAAACAGTCATATTTTGTGTCACAGTTAATAAAAACAGGCTGCAAATATGTATAAAGTGTTCAGATAGCTAACATTTATCTCTTATTTCAGCTGAGACTTTTGCACTGTTTTCACAGACTGTGTTGCTGGAATTATCCATACTTCTATTCATAAATTACCCACATGTAGTTTCCTTTTTTAGTATATTGTTTCTTCAATGAATATGTAATATCTGTGAATCTGTAACAATGCCTTCAGATTTCTGAAAGACTTGTTCTAGAAGAAGTTCCTTTGATTGACCATCTGTTTGGTATTTCTTGTTATTTCTATAATTTGTATAATTTTCCTAAGTTATTCAGCTCTGTTTGAACTTCTGTGTTGCATATATAAGCTTGAATAACTGTGATACTTTTCATGACAGACACCTATGAGACTTTGAGGGATTAATGCAGTAGCCTGATCATAAGTGTCTACTGCCATTTTGGATGTCCTATGGCATACATGATGCAAGGATCTGGCATATATTGCAAGATTTGAGACCCACAATATTTTTCACAATATCACCAGCCTGAGGCTAGACAGGATATCTCAGGGCATCTGAAATGGCAATATGCATCTATAGTAAGGCTTTAAATCCAGCCTTGAATTTTTTTTTCTGAAAGAAAAATGGGAGTGCAAAGGCATGCTTCATAGATCACCACAATGTACAGCAACTTGTTGTTTTGCATGGTTTGTTAACCCAGATAGCCCAGTTCCTTATTTGCTCAAGTAGTTAAACTATTGAGGAAATAAACCTGCAGCAAGTCCCATTCTTACCATCAGTTCTTCCTGCTGATAATTTCTACATGTTTATCCTAAGAACAATTAATGCTATGATTTTTTCTTGTCTTTTTTGTCCAAGCAAATTTTGCCCTTTCTTGAGTTTTGTCTGCAGCCTTCCATTTATAAACCCTTTTGTTTTGGGCTTGAACTGCAGGCTCGAGTCACCTATGCTCTGCTCAAAGTAAAAAGACTACATGAGAGCATGTTTAGTTAATTAGGTTTTACTTTTATGAGAAAAGTTCAAGTGATGCATAGATAAGAATTTTCTAGACATAAGCAATGGAGCAGCACACTTCTTACAGTATGAACAGCTTTTTTATTGTTTTACTTATGCTGCTTCAGTACTCTTGATTAACTGGCTTAATTTTGACAACTATATCTTAACCTTCCAGATTGTTTTCTGTAGCCACAGGTATGATCCAATTCAAAATGTTGGGGTTTTTTTTCTGTCTGTCACTCTGAAGTCAGACCTCCAGAATACAATTAGAATCTAATGCCACAGTCAGGTTACAGAAATTGCTCTCTAAACCACCTAGTGTTTTAATATATTGGAGGAAATAAGACCTAAATTTATCTTCAACAATTTAGCAGTAATACTCTATGATACACATCTGAAGAATGAGTGACTCAAAGTTAAAGAGGCACCTCCATGAGTGCTCTGGAGTTTGCTCCCTGCTGAGATGAGATTCTGCTGAGGTGTGATGCTTTTGGAAGGCTCATCTCATTTCACAGGCTGTACAGGCTGTACATGCCATGGTAGACAGTATTCTTTATCAGTTCTGAGTGTGCTATAGTATTGAAACGGGGATTACTTTTCTTATTTTGTTTCAGAATGATGCAGGTAAGTTCCATCACAGTGGTGTTCTTGGCTTCAGAACACTATTTTTCTTTACAGTGAGGATGGTTAGGCATTGGAATGGGCTGCCCAGGGAGGTGGTTGAGTCCCCATCCCTAGAGGTGTTTAAGAGTCGCGTAGATGTGGTACTGGGGGACATGGTTTAGGGACACTGGCAGTGTAGGGTTAATGGCTGGACTTGATGATCTTGAAGGTCTCTTCCAGCCAAATCATTCCGTGATTCTGTGATTATTTATGTACAGAAAAGATATTTTATATGAAAGAAGGCTATTTAGTAGCACTTTAAAACAATGTTACACTATTTAAAATCTGCATAATATTACAAGTATTACAACATTTTCTCTGTTTTCTTTTGTTGTTGTCTTATTTTCTGGTTTGTTGTGGGGTTTTTTTGTGGGTTTTGTGTGTGTGTGTGTGTGTGCATGTGTATGTGTATATACAAGCTCTTCCTCAGAAACAGAAAAATTGTTTCAATTCTGGAGAACTGTTATGACAACTTACTGAATTAAATAAAATGGGCATTTAAATCACATAGCCTAAGTGTTTTAAATGGAAATATTTTATTTGCTGACATATAACATTGCCAATATGTTTTCTTTTATACTTGGGACTGCCTTTCCTGTACCATGTTACACTATATTCAAGCCTGATACTGTAATTTTCAAAAGGATCTAAGGGTATCAAACCAAATTTCCATTGATTTTCAATTGTCTCTGATAAAATAGAGCAGTTACAAAAACTTTTCCTTCATAGAAAGATATACTTGTCATCATTTTTCACTGTATACTTGAAAAAATGCTGTTGTGCTTGTTCTATGTAAGCTGTTTATAATTAGAATTTCATAATGTTTAGGAAATAAAAATACTTTTGCTAATTGATGGATAGTGTGTATCTAATTTTCTGCCATCTGATCCTACGTCTTGACTAATACAGGGGCTAAACTTATCATAGGGTCAATATTCAACACAGATATGAAGTAATGAAGTAGCAGAGAGGATGAGTAGAATGAGGAAGGAAAAAAATAATATGTATAGCAAAAAAAGATGTGATTTTATAGTTAATTAATCTAAAATACTTTTTCAGTGTGTCTTTCTACATTGGTTGGACTGTGTTCAGTATATAAAACAAGACACTATACAATTCAGTATGCTAATAGATTCTAATGTTAATCAATACTTCTGTATTTAGCCATTTGCCTTTTCACCCTAGTCACTGAAAATGTGCCAGGACCCCTACCCTTACATCCCCACCTCTGCTTTTATCTGACTAGTGTGTTTCTGTTGCCTGGATACAACCGGACCATGTGGAAGAAGGCTGCTGTCAAGATGGACAGTTTATAGCAGTACCTTATAAGTGGATTATCTATGAAAATGGTTCAGCTTTTTATGCATGCACTCTACAGAGGAAGATATAACTCTAATTGGCTGATCACAACAACTGGTTATTTTACAGCAGTAGACTGATGCTTTACTGCAAAATGACAGTAATCTAACCAGAAAGAATTATCCAACTTCCAATACTGTTAACTTCCAAGTGCATATATACATTTTTCTGGTTCTTTGTCTTAGATTCCATTGAGGTGTCTGACCACCCTCAACTCAGAGACGTAACTTCTTCAAAATTCTAACAAGAGGCAAATAGAACCAAGAAATTGCCAAGATGTAAAGAAACTGTTGCAACTGAAACCACAGACCATAATTTTTCCTTTTGCCTTAGAAAATAAAAACTATTGAATCAATGTTAAGGGGTCAACATTTATATCACAGGCTATTGCTTGCTTCATAGCACACAATAGCATAACTTTTCACTTATTAATCCCTTTTGCTCTTATTGCAATGCAAAGAAACTAGCCCCAAACTCTCTGTGATCAAAATTATTTGAGAGCATTAATCTTATGAAATTTCCCTAGAACTGTTTTGTGACAATTGTAACCAATTATTGTCGCTTTGATAGTAGCATGGCAAAATTACTTAATGTGTTTCTGAAGTATTCTAGCTGAAAGGAAATAGCAGTTTTTATGATGTATGTCCATTCTCTTTCTAGCTAGCACTTTCCACCATAGATGAGAATTGTTATTTACCACAAGTAAAATGGCCTGGTAACTGCAAATGACAAAAAACATGTGTTTTTTATTTTCACAAGCATTTAGAATCTTGGATTATAACAAAGTTATTTTCTTGGCAGCTTATAGGAAGTGTATATTTTAGATATACCACTGTTAAGAAGCACATCTCTAAGTAGCAAAATATAATTTTACATAGTTCTTATTTTCTTTTCTTATAAAGAGAAGTTAGGTTGATCTGTTGGTCCTCTTTGTTTCTCTCTAACAGTTTTTAAAAACTCTGATAACACCATGTAGATTTTCAAAGTCTCAGGAAGACTGTGTTGTCTATACTACTGCCTAAGGAGCCCCAAGTACAACAGGAATGTGGTGGCAGATCAGTGGCCACATCTGATTCAACCTGATTCTCCATCACTTGCACCCCAAGGTAGTGTGCCAGATGTTCTCTTCAGACAGGTAAGACATGTTTCTGAGCAGTCAATATTTTGAAGAAAAGAGTAAAAGACACAAAAAATTATATTGAATCTCACAATTTCTAGAAAAATCTGAATCTCATATATATCCTATAAGAGTGCTCCTTTTGCCTTTTTTTAGAACTTAAATAAACCATGCATCTCAGTTGGACTTCTAGATAAGGCTGTGGCTACAATATTATGGAACACAGTTGTTATGAATGGGGTTACAAATGTGTCAAAAATGTCGTTTATTTTGGTTTTGGGGACCAAAGCTAAAATATTATTATTCTAAATGGAAGCAATTTAGGACACAATGATCCAAGGCATTAGAATTGAAGAGAATGTCAACTTTAAACACCTCCTAGTTCACATAGCATACCTGCTAAGTCCCTCTTCTTTGAAATTTAATCATAGGAAGTGTCATGTATATGCTTTAATGGACTTCAAAAAATCCATTTGCGAACTGTGTTAGACATTGTTATACTGAAGTATTATGTGTGAAATCCTGTCTCTGTGAGTTGTGAGGAAAAACTCATGGATTTTTAGAGAGAATGGTGGTTTTACATTGCCTACTAAATCTAATCTTTTACATATATCCCTTTGAAATGTAGATCTATGCTATGTATAAATCAAGAATTAATGATCCATACTTCTCCAGTATTATGAACAACTTTGATGAGTTAGCAAGAAACACTAATTAAAAATTTTTAACGTGTATATTCTGAAAATATAAATCTAGGATTTGACATGTTGAGTTCTTAGAAGGTATTAAAATCAAAAGTTTGATTACAAATTTCATTTTAATAAAACACAATTTGTCTAATGACTTCCAGACATTTGTTTTGCCACAAATCCACCGATTTTGCAGATATGTCTAGAAGAATAAAGAGGAGCACTTGATGTTTTTTTGTATGCCAAATTTTTATATTTCTTTATATTGTGGCCTAGAAAACTATGTTTGACTAAACAATTCATTATTTTATTTTTGTAATTCACAAAGAACTACAGTGTGTTCTTTCTTCTCAGAAAAATACTCCAAAAAAAAACCCCAGCATTCCTTTTAAGTTGTGGGTGATGGACACATGAAATGCAGGCATGCTTCTAGCCTTCTTGCTCCATATTCTCTTTCTTATAAAACTGTATTTTACAGGCCTTAACATTTACAAAACAAAAAACATGAGGACAGAAGGCTAGAAGAGAAACAATGAATTAAAAAAATAAGTACCTCAATCATAGCTATGGCCTAAATTGGAATTAAACCCCCTAATTACAAAGAAGTATTCTTTTTTTTTTTTTTCTGAGTATAGATTGATACTAAGTCTTATTACCAATCATAGCTGTTTGTAGAAACATAAAATGCTGAAATAACAGTAATTTCAAAAGAAGAAATCAGCTTCTAGACAGGATCTTGACTATTTACATAAACTGTTGTCAATGGAGAAATCAGTAGTCATTCTCCGTTTCTGGTTTGTCCTTCTTTATCATTTACCAGGAAAACTTGGCACAGAAACCACAAGCATACCATGATAGTGACCTTGAATTATCTAATTTGTTTTAATATGGATAGAGATGAGCAGCATGCCTTAACAACTAGCTTTTTGACTGCTTTAGTGAGCACAATAACTGCAAAAAATCATGGGCTTGTTGGTTGACTTTCAAAATGACTTTTTATTAGCTTCATGGATTATTATTTAAGGATTAAATTAATTACACATAACTTGAATCTCAGGGATCTAATGATTAAACTTGAACAACACTAAATATTATAGTTAAAAGCTGAATACCTTTCCTTGAAGACTGTATTATTAAGCTATAAGTATGATCATTTCAACATATTTGGAATTTTTTTTCTTGTATTGTGAGAAAAATATAGTCAACTATGGGACCTAAATGTGTAGAAGTAAATGTATTTTTACCATGGAGCCATGCTTCACTGCAGTTTGTAAAAGCCATTAAGGACAGTGCTGCTGAGCTTTTCCAGGCACCAGCCTTTTTCATGAAAATCTATGTATTAGATTATCTTTTGTTTAATGGCACTGGGAATGGTATATGAGCTGATGGATACACAGTTATTTTCTCAGTCCTCAAGACCTGAAGAGAGTTCAGGGTTGGTTTGGCATGCAAGGGATTACCTAGTCTTTCTTGTGGGGTCATGGAGCCTTTCCATATCTCCTCCAACTCTAAATGACATTAAGCAGTTTAATTTTTGCTTCTTCTGAAGCACTTCTCTTTCATGAATAATAAAAGTAGCTACAGAAGAGAAGAACTAGTATGAAGCAACTTGGGGTCAGTGGGAATTGTGCATGGGAAGTTGCTTCCATAAGAAATATGACATAGTTAAAAATCCAGGCCTTCTTGTCTCCAATGTTGCCATGTTTCTAAACCATGTTGAAGTTAATTCTTTCAAAATCTAGTAAATACAAAGTGATTTCACAATATAACCATAAGGTTATTAAATAGCTCATAATTTACTATTGCAAAAATGTATCTAAAACTTAGGGTTTTTTCCTTTTTTCTTTTTTTTTTTTTTTTTTTATATAAGCAGTGTTTTTTTATTTTTGTTCAGAGAATTAAACATTTAGATTAAAGATCATCCCCTAAATC